>VCHN02001784.1:0-20057 GCA_007115665.2 Sequoiadendron giganteum | reverse complement strand
TTTCACTTAAGCTAACATTAGGTGCATAATAATTAATTACTTTATTAATTATTATTGTGCAAGCCTAGGGTTTTCCTTTTTAGGGTTTTTCATCTATATGTAGTTGAAAACTATCTTTTGTATCATAATTCATTTTACATTTTCAAGTGAATATTTTGCTCCACATTCTTGAGCATCTCCATTCTTGTTTCTCTTTGCTTCTCCTTGTAACAGGTTATTTGCTTGCAAAGATCGTTTGGGCTTTTGTGGTGTTGTATCTTCTCAACTCCAACATGGTATCAGAGCTCCACACCTGCTGCTTCTTGTTCTTGCTTTGAAGATTTTTGGAGCTTCAAGGGTTTGGGGATTGTTTTCTTGATCTAGGGCACACCTGCAATTTTGAAGCATTTTCAGCTCAAACGGACATTGCCATTGCGTCCGCAGCGGTCCAAAACCCCTAAATCGACTGTCCATTTGTCTTTTTTAGACAAAGTCGAAATCTGAGGCAAATTTTTTTTACAATTCGACCGTACGGCCGTCCATTTGCTGGTAAAAAAAAAATTTCGTTTTATTTTCCGTCATTTTATTTTTCGGAAAATTCTTGGATATTTTTTAGATTTTTTTAAAAAAAAAAAAAATCAAGAAAAAAAATTAAAAAATAAAAGGCAGTTTAAGGGCATGTCGGCCCTGGTACTGGGGTACCCGCAGGTACCTGCGTGTGCAGGCCTGCGGGCCCATAGTACGCCGCCCGACATACTGACAGCCGTCGGCGGCCTTACTGCCGACCGGCGGACTGTCAGTACCGCCGACAGCAATACAGTGGCCGCGGCGGTAAAACCCCCGCCCAACCAAAAATTTTTTTTAAAAAACTTTTTTTTGTTGTTTTTTATTTTTTTTTAAAATAATTTTTTCCAAAATAAGCCCAATCGCACTTTTACGGTGACGGCCGTTTGGCCGTCAAATTTAACACAGTGTTTTTGCTGCGACGGCCGTATGACCATCAAATTTAACCCAGCACTGGTTTTTTTCTCTCTTTGGAGCTGATTTATTCCGGAGGCCGTAACTTGGGCATACGATATCGTTTTTTGACAAACGAGATATCGTCAAAAAGCTGGTTTTCTCATCTTTCCAATGGTGTGGGTCTCATCACATCTTTTTTTCATTGGTGCATTCTACAGCCAGTTGAAGACAAAGGGGCTATTTTCAGTCTCAAGCTCATAACTTTTGATCAGTTTCTCCGTTTTTCGCAATCTCAGTGGCGTTGGAACTGTATTTCAGAGCTCTTCAGTTTCATCCATGCTATTTTTCCATATTTCACTCCAGGTATCTTTTATTCAGTTATTTGTGTTTTCACACTCTGGTGGATTACCTGGACATATTTGCTCTTGGAAACTTTTTGTTCGCATGGGATGCTTTGTTCTTGGCTGTTCTTCATGTATTTCTAGCATTTTGTCCTTTAAGGACATTTTGAGCATCATTTGTAAGCTATCTTTTATGCAAACGCACTGAGATAAAGTGCCACACTATTGTATATGCATCTTTTTGGGATTTTGCACATAAGGTTGTGCTATATTTTGTACTCGCATTGATATTATAAAGTGCCATGAGGGGTTGTGTAGTTTTCCTTTGTTTTGCCATCACATATTTATCTAGTGAGTATCCCTCCACGACGACAATGAATCCATACCATGGGGGGGTTGTGTAGTTTGCCTTTGTTTGCCATCACACCTTTGTTCAGTGAGTGTCCCTTCACGATGACCATGGATCCATATGATTCTAGCCTCATGCATGTGTGTTTTGTTTTGCACACCACTTTTTCAGTTGCAGGTGCTATATTGTGCACTTTCAGATGTTTCTTCTCCTTCATGCACTATAGGGTGTTTCACATGATTTCAGTGGATCTGTCAGGCTCTCCCAGTTCAGCATTATGGGGGGGTATTATACCATTCAGACATCGTTTCCTTTGAGCCTCACTTTGAAGGAAATCTTCCATTCTCAAAGCTTGATTAGTGTTTCTATTCATTGGTTCTTGTGCCATCCAGATTCTCTGCTCCGTGTGTTTGCCTTGTTTTCCATCCCATCTCAGTAGTGTCAGATGGGCACTCCATGATTATTGTCTCTTTGTTCCCCGATCATCCCATCTCAGCTGAGGTTCTTCACTCATAGCAGCCATCTCTCTACGCTTGTTTGCCTTCTACTCTGATGTCTCTTCTTGGCTTTTTTCTTCTCTTTTTGGAGTAGAGCTTTTTCCCATGAGGTTTTTTCTATTTCTCCATTTTACAGAGATTTGGTTGTATTTGGGTACCTGATCTGGCCTAGTTGCCGGGACCCATGTTGCCTTCTTGCATTGTAGTTACCTTTGCTTTTCTGCATTTGTTTGTAGCTGCACTGTTGCTCATCTTAAGGGGGGGTGTTAGGGTAAAGGTCTTAACTTAATTATGTTGATTAAGTTACCTTTATTCCCTTCTTAAGATTTCACGTTAGTTTGCATATAGTGACATTTAATAATTATATTAATTATTAAATGTTATCCTATTAGGGCTTCTATTAGGGTTTTTCCTATTAGGTTTTTATTAGGGTTTGCATGATCTCCTTTTTATAAGGATTGATCCCATTGTATTTCATATCAATTCATTCTCTCATTCTCTCTAATATATACATTTTCAGTTTTCAGAGAACCCTTGCTTGTTTGTCTCTATCTCTTCTTTTGTGACAGGTTATTTGCATGCAGGTGATCTTCGGGGTTTGTGGTGTTGTATTTTCTCAACTCCTACATAAGCGTGCATGTTAAAATGTTCAAATTGGGTGCCTAGGTTGTTTATTTAAGAACATCATAGGACTATGACACTTTTCTCTATCGATTATCACTCTTTGAATACCACAAATATCATTCTTAACTAGTATCAATCATAGTTCAATCTTAAGTAGTTGGTGTCAAACATAATAATTTGACATTTAATATTTTATCACTACTCACCATATTTCATCAAAAGACCAAAACGATAAGTACCATACTCATCTTGCATCAAATGCAACATGCATGAACATCAACTAAGTGGCATTCATTTCCTCATTTTATCTCTTCCAATATTATTAGACAAATCTAGAGGCCTAATTGTCATCAAGAAATACTCATTCTTCCATTTATGTGTAACATTCTTTAAACCATGATCATATTCCAACATTCATAAATATGAGGGGTTGTTCATCTCAAGTTCGATCCTAGATTCAATTCCATATTTTGAATATATACTCTACCAAAATATATAAATAATCAAAGTTGACATATTTCCTAGTATGTCCTAACCCCTCTCACTCTCATTTATTGTTTCTATTTATCTATTTTAATGTCTCAAATATTAACCCGTTTAATATATTTAAGTTATAACTACTTTAATTACTTATTTCCCCTATTTAGACATCCTAAATTAATTATGGGGTATTTGTAATGATGGAATTTACATACCCATGTCATTTCTAATTTAGTTTTATTCTTAGTTTGAGAAAATGTCTTGATACATGTATATGTCAACAAGTGGCACAATCATGTGTGAATATGGGCTAATTCCCCTAGTCTTTACCCATACCTATACATGCATTCCCATATATTTAGCCCACACCTTATCTATTTAATATATTTATCTTATTTGCATATTTTTATAACTATCAATATACCTACCCAAATAAAGTTGGTATATTATAGCAAGAAAAGTGGGGGATCACAAACTAGAGCTTTGTGCCCCAAGTATTCTCTATGTAGTGTATTTATACCCTAGACCTAGTAGTAGGAGAGCAATTAGAGATTAATCTATACTGTGGAGTCAAACAAGGTCTCAAAACAATTTTATAAACAAAATTTAATTGATAGTCAATAATATCATATATAACAATTGATTAATTTTAGAATATTGATATAAATTATATTACATTCCCATCATTCCATTAGATACCTTTATACATAATATATCTTATCTTCATTTTTCTATTCTTTTTTTCCTCACTTATTTACATTCCTTCATATATTCCTCTAGTTTCATCCTACTCTATTACATTAAATGTTCTACTATATACATATATTTTCCTAGTGGGATGTATCCCTTACAAAACATATCTCTTCCTAGGGGTGACTTGTCGGCTAGGAGCCTCACAACCTATTTGTGGTGGTTTGCAATAGGTTTTCATGCTCTTTCTCTATACTCTACTATTTTCCCTACTACCATCTTCCACTTCAAACCAACACTAATCCAAATCATGAATCACGGGAAAGATCTCATCCTCTAGTTTCAAATATCAAAATTCCTAATCCCAAGGATGATAATACTAAGTTATGATTGTTACCTATAAGCATGCATGTTAAAATATTCAAATTGGGTGCCTAGGTTGTTTATTTAAGAGCATCATAGGACTATGACACTTTTTTTCTATTGATTATCACTCTTTGAATACCACACATGTCACTCTTAACCAGTATCAATCATAGTTCAATCTTAAGTAGTTGGCATCAAACACAATAATTTGACATTTGATATTTTATCACTACTCACCATATTTCATCAAAAGACCAAAAAGATAAGTGTCATACTCATCTTGCATCAAACCCAACTTGCATGAACATCAACTAAGTGGCATTCATTTCCTAATTTTATCTCTTTCAATATTATTAGACCAATCTACGGGCCTAATTGTCATCAAGAAATACTCATTCTTCCCTTTATGTGTAATATTCTTTAAACCATGATCATATCCCAACATTCATAAATATGAGGGGTTGTACATCTCAAGTTTGATCCTAGATTCAATTCCAGATTTTGGATATAAACTCTCTACCAAAATATATAAATAATCAAAGTCAACATATTTCCTAGTAAGCCCTAACCCCTCTCACTCTCATTTATCATTTCTATTTATCTATCTTATTGTCTCAAATATTAACCTGTTTAATATATTTAAGACCTATATAACTACTTTAATTACTTATTTAGCCTATATAGACATTTTGAATTAATTATGGGGTATTTGTAATGATGAAATTTACATACCCATGTCATATCTAATTTAGTTTTATTTATAGTTTGATAAAATGTCTTGATACATGTATATGTCAACAGGTGGCATAATTGTGTGTGAATATGGGCTAATTCTCCTAGTCTTTACCCATACCTATACATGTATTCTCATATATTTAGCCCACACCTTATCTATTTAAACATTCATCTTATTTGTATATTTTTATAACTATCAATATACCTACCCAAATATAGTTGGTATATATTAGCAAGAAAAGTGGGGAATCACAAAATAGAGTTTTGTGCCCCAAGTATTTTTCTATGTGGTGTATTTATACGCTAGAATTAGTAGTGGGAGAGGGATTAGAGATTAATCTATATTGTGCAATTAGACAAGGTCTCAAAATTATTTATAAATAAAATATAATTGATAGCATGTAATATCACATATAACAATTGATTAATTTCGGTATATTGATATAACTTATATTGCATTCACATCATTCCATTAGATACCTTCACATCATTCCATTAGATACCTTTATAAATCATATATCTTATCTTCATTTTTCTATTATTTTGTTCCTCACTTATTTACATTCTTTCATATATTCCTCTAGTTTCATCCTACTCTATTACATTATGTTTTACTCTATACATATTTGCTAGTGGGATGCGTCCCTTAAAAAACATATCTCTTCCTAGGGGTGACTTATTGGATAGGAGCCTCACAACTTATCTGTGGTGGTTTGTAGTAGGTTTTCATGCTCTATCTTTGTACTCTACTCTTTTCCCTACTAACATCATCCCCCTTTCAAAACTAGGTCTTATCCTCAAGACATCTTATTCAACTAGCTGGAAGGATGGCTTTATAGATTTCCTTAAAATGGGTTAAAGTGTTATCCCACTAAGCTTTGACTTGTTGAAGTAAATGGTTCTATACGTTGATTTGTGTCAATAGTTTTTCTAATGTCAACAAAGTGGTAGGAATTTGGATTTGTTGTGCCAACTTATGTGCATCCCTTATGAGACCTTTTATATGTATTAACCACATGCTTAAACAACTTCTCTAAGTTTTTTAATTGGTCCTTTATTTCCTCCCTTTGATCTAGCAATTGTTGTAGAACTATGCATGGATTGTTTCCATCTATGCTCTTGTCTTCCCATCTATATCTTTCATACCATTATAGGAGGATCTCAGTTGAAGAATTTGTTGTTCCATTTGATACATGTTTACCCTTGATGTTCTTTGTGAGGTTCGACCATTAGAGATAAAATTGGTGAAATGTGTTGATGTCACTTTTGGTATTCTTCAAGGTGCTTATATGGGATTCCAATGCAATGTGAGTATTGGCACATCCCTTTCTTTCCTCATCCATCCTAGTCTTTTGAAGCTCTACAATGATGGTTTGGGGCAGTTTATTTATTGTTGCATCTCTTCAAAAATCCCATCTATTAATATTTTAACTTGTGTCACCAAAGGTTGAAATGGCTCCCCTTGTACATGTGGGAAATTATTCTTAATGTCTCTGATTACCCCCTCTAATTTTTTTTTTATCTATATGTTGTTTAAAAATATATTCTCTAGCGGTTTGATGAAATATGTACCCAATTTGAAACTTTTGTAGGGGAAAGATGTTAGTGATGTCTACCTGAGATACAACCAGTGGAAGTTGGAGAATTTATGGAGTGGCTATATGTTGGATATGATTCTTTTGTGCTAATAATTCCTTATGGAATACATTGGGGAGGTTGTGGTAGAATTGGATGGATGCCCTAGAGATGGTGATGAGTGTGTAGGTATTTGTTGATCCACGAAAGTGTTTGTGTCTTTGGATGGAGCTGATGGGACCTCCTAATTTTTTGCTTCTTCTTCTTGTACCTCTATATAGGCCTTTTGACTAGCATATTTTTTCTCTTCTTGGATGAGTTTGGTAATCCACAATTCTTTTAGCATTAGTTTGTCCACTCTTTATTTTGACCAAAGTTCTTTTTCTTGTATTTGGGAAAGTCTCTCTTTTTGTGCAATAGTGGTGGGAGGGCTAATCTCTGTGATTACTTCTTATTTTAGTTTTTCTTCTTATTGGGTGGTTTTCTCCCATTTCTAGTGTAAGGCATTAGCCAATGATAATGGGAATATATCTATCAAAATATCCAATGACTTGGAGGAAGAAACCATGTACCAGATGATGGTTACTTCAACTATAGCTCTACTTGGTGCATCCATGTCTTCATAGATTGTTAGTGTTTGGTCTAAAAATTCTTCTATGAAAATGATTGTGTATAGAGTATCTTCATTCAAAAGGGTCTACAGCTTCTCCTCCATAGGGTTTTCTACATCTTTTTCCTTTTCATCTAACATTGAAGTCTCCTTGTGCACCTTATTTTGTCTCTTTTAATTTCTCTCTACACTTATTTGGAGGAGTGCTTAGTGGTCTCCTCTACTAATGGCTCACTATATTTCTAGTGTGGTGGGAAATTTTCTCTTCACTTTACCCTTCCTTTTTACAGACTATGTAGATGTGATGGATGGTGCTCCTACTTGTAGTCTCCCTAACCTTCATGGAGAGGAGGTACTTTTATCCTTAGGTTCTTCTTTTCTCAATCCCCATTTTTCTTTTACTTTTTCTTTGTTTCTCCTCATGCATTCGATAGACTTTTTCTTTGCCAAATTATCCATATACTCTCGGCAGGTTTTGAATTTCTCTACATCTAGATCTTTTGGTAGTTGAAGAAAAGTTGGTGTATAAGAATCAATTTGTGTATCAATTACTTTGTAAGGTAGTTGCGGTATCCATGATGTGTGGGGCTTGATAGCTTTCATACGGGTGTAGTCCTTATCAACCAAACAAACAAAATCTTTGGTATACCTATAGACACTAAAAATTGACCACTTTCATTTGGCCAATTTACCCCTAATTCAACCAATTTCATATTCTCTATATTAATTAAATAATAGCTTATTATTTAATTAATATTCATTATCCATTATCCATTCGTCTTAATTTATTTCTTCCATCATCTTTAAATCATAGCCTAAAGTAAATAATTACCTTTAATTATTTACTCCCATCGCTTATCCCTTTTCCTCTAAAAAATTAAATAAATTCCCTTATACCTTTAATCTATTTATTTAATTCCCCTCATGTCACATCCAACATAACCTTTTTCTAATCTTGATTAATTTACATAATCCTAGATTTAGGATGTGCACATTCCTAATCATTGATTAAGAAGGTGTCACATCCTCCATAATATGCAAGTGGATCATTATTCCCCATTACCCACCTAATCATTTGCCTAATCCCTCACTTACACAACCTAATCATTGATTAGCTATCCTAATCTACCCCTTGGTCAACTCTCCCCATCTCCCAAGTAATTTTTCGTTCCTTTTTGTCTTCCCAAGGTCCTTTTGAAGAATTTTTAATTCCTCTCTCATCCCCCAAAGAATATTAGATTTCTTTTCTCTTTCCCAAGGAACATTTAATTCCTTTTATCATTTCCATGCACATTAAAAATGAATTTTCAATTCCTTTGGTCAACTCTTGATCTCAAACCTTGATCTCTTGTCCTCTTTCAATCTTGGCCATCCATTTTCAATCTCCCTTGCTAAATGACTGAAACTTAGCCATTTTTGCATTCTAACCACTCTCAACAAATTTCTCAACTTCATGCATCCAAGCCTTCTACTCTCACATCCATAGCCATCTTGCATCCATTTTGTGACCAAATCAAGAAAAATCAAGCTGTTATGCTACCGAAATCAAGATAGACCACACATATCAAGCTATCAAAAGGGGCAAACAAACTCCATTAAGCTCAAACAAGGTAATATTCTGGCATTTTATTTACAAGTTTGAGTTTCATCTTTAGCCAATCTTGAGTGTTTTTTATTTTTAATCTTCTTACTTGAGTTTATTTCTTGCATTCTAGATGGGGTAAAAATAATGCACACATTTTTGGCATGCCTGGTGGGACCCACATCACGGGTCTGCACTTTTACATTCTCTGTTCTTTGTATTTTATAGGTTCAGACTTTACTTACAGAGGTGAAACTGACTTAACAGGCGAGCTTGCTCCTTACAGGGGCAAATTTACTCAACCAAAGGGGCAAATTTGCTCACCCAAATGGGCGAACTTGCTCCTTATAGGGGCAAATTTGCTATCTGGGGTGAATTTGCTTCAATCAGGGGTGAACTTGTCGAGACCTTCAGAGACAGGCGAAGTTGATTAGTGAGAACAAGCGAATTTGAACCTTACAAGGGTGAATTTTCTCATCCAAACAAGCAAATTTGCCTCCCATAGAGGCGAATCTAAGGTGAACCCGAGACTTTGATCTTCAGCTTTCAACATCATTTTGGTTTTGGTTTTATGTACTGACCTGCTAACATATCTTTTTGTGAGTGTCCTTGGTTTTTGCTAATGTTTTGTGCAGCCATTTCTCGTTCGTCCAAGACCGACAGATGGAAACTACTAACACATTTTCTGCAGAACGATTGGTCCAAGATCTTTTAGTTAGTTTCTTTGTCATTTTCCATACTAGCTAGGAACACATAGATTAATGAAAGGGTCAATTAACTTGTTTGTCGTGTTTATGAGTGGATTGTTGACGTATCCAATCCCCTTGCGCCATTTGACGATCCTGGGTGACGAGAAATCACAGTTCATTCTAGACTAGTAGAGTTTTCCTAGGAGGTCCTAGTGTGTCTAAGCTCTCCCCTTGCGCTACGTGCGAGCCTAGCGACCAACCAAAGTGTCTAGTATCTTCTTCCTTTAACGAGACCTACCTAAGGTTTTATCACCTGGGGGACGATTCCAACCACATGTTACCAGCGGGGTATATAAATGGGGGAGAGCAAAAGTTGTACCCCCAATCTAGTCACATCATGTCTAGCGAAGCATCGAAGGTAGGGTGATACCTAGGTAAGGTATGCAGAGTTGGTTTGAGTTTCCAAAACCTTGTTGGGGCTCTCGACTCACGCTTGTTATGGGATGGTGTTCATGGCTACACCTCATGTACCTTATGTATATCGAGGATGCATGAGATAGTCTTGTATAGCCTAGATACAAGCCCGTGTTTTAGTCGCGACTTGGTGTAGTATAGGGGATGTAGATCGTACCTCGAATTTACTCACCACATACTCCCTTAGGTTGAGATAGGAATCCTTGTGGTGTACTACAATATTCCTTGAGTGAGAGTGTGAAGGTGATCCCATGGTTTCTGTTGATGACCTTGTGCCACTAGAACACTAGCTATTTGCCTTTGTGAGAAAGGGTGATCCAAAGAACCACCCCAGTATCACAGATTATTAACCTTGGGTTGTCCGCTCAAGGTGGTGGGCCTACATCAAGTTTACAAACCCTTATCACTAATTCTAGGATTGTGTTGCCTGGAGTGTCTTCATTGTGCGATACCAGTGCTTTTATTTTTAGTTGAGTCAGTCCAACCTTATGTCTATTGTTTGTCATGCTTGTTGTCCTTTGCCAAAGTCAGCCCCTACCTTTAGAGGTGAATTTTCCCCTTACAGAGGTGAATTTTCATTGTAAATAGTAAACAGGCGATTTTTCCCTGTAAAAGGGCAATTTCGATTCTGAGTCTAGTCCAGGTCCTTCATTTAGGCGAGTTTGTCTTTGTCAGAGGTGAATTTTCCTACGGGTCACTTTCTTAGTAGACCCTATTTTCACCCATTCCCCGAAACAGGCGAGTCTATCTGTCCTTGTCTGTCAAATTCGCTCATTCTCCGAGAATAGGAAAATTTACTACCCTGCTTGGGAACTGCCCTAAACTACCTTCGAGAAAAGAGTGAGAGTTTTAGAATCTGAAGAAGTAAATCAAAAAGGTTTTATGGACAAATTGATGAGCTCTCGGCCAAAGCACGGTAGCGCGAGATAAGGACGGCAATGTGACGTGTTGACATCCTAAAGGCGCGTTCACGTCTCGTACAGACCAGAAAGTGAGATTATCCCAAAAAAAAACTTAGTGACTACTAACAATCAAATTGCTAAGAACTTAAAGAATGTGAGAAGGTAATAAAATGTAACAAAACTAGAATAAACTAAAGTAAATGATAAAACTAGAGAGAATAGAGAAGAAAAATACTCACAACAACCCAAGTAATGAAGCCTCAAGCTAGTAGATATCTTCAATACCTGCATGTGTAAGATCTGGAGAAAATGTTGGGGTTGTATAGGGGTTTGTCTCAGTCAAACCCTTGTTTTGGTGTTCCCACCTCCACAAACAACCAAATAGATAGAGAGAAATGAACAAAGGAGTGATAAAATTAATCCCCGCTCAAGGAGGAGAACTCGTATCACAAAATGGAAATGTAGTCGATAAGGGATGTGTGAAATCCTAAGATGCTCGCAAGCACAAGGGAAGAGGGATATCAGTTGCAAGGCTTAAGGAAGTCAAAGGGAGAGGAAAAGATAGCTGCAAGAGCGAAAGAGCTACAAAGAGTGTTGTAAGAACATGAGAATTCTTGAGGTTGTTGTAACAAGTGTGAAATTTGTGTAAGAAAGAGAGTAAAAGAGGGAAAGGAGAGTGCATCCAAGAGAGAAAGCTCAAGAGTTAAGCCAAGAAAGAGAAGAAGAAGGAAAAATGAGTTGAAAAGATAGCTTTTAAAGAAGGAGAAAAAGCTTCCTAAGCGGTTACAAGGCATCCCGAATTGTTACCACCGAAAAAGGTAAGTGACAAGTGGAAATCATGCTCAAAAATGGTAATTTGAATGTCGAAATGTCGTAGGACGCTAACGCGGCGCACAGACATTTGCGCGATGCACAAGTGTCCAGACACATCACATTACAAAATGATGAGAATGGAAAAGGCATCAGGTTTGACGCAAAGGTGACGTGTGAGGGTAGCTACTGAAAAGGGGTCCTGAGCATCATAAGAGGGAAATGGACTGATGTAGGGGCTAGAATGAGCCTACACAAATGTTAGGGGAGTGGACACTAAAGCAGATGCAAGAATGTAACTGAAACTGCAAGGGGTGCAATTTTATGACATTACATTTTGCCCCCACTTTAGTGGACATATGAATCTACACTAAAATGCATGCTAAAGGAAGTCTACCAAACATAAATAACATCATGATGCCAAAAAGATATCGTAGATGAAGTAGATAACTCTTCGAACCAAAGAAGCATGCCCCCAGGCTAAAGACCTACAAAACAAATGCATTAGACAAGAAAGACCTGCACAAGACAATAATGTTAGAACATAAAAATCCATTACATCACGGGGTTAAAACATATACATGGATAACACGCACACAAAGGCACACAACAAACTAAAGGATTTGAGTCAACAAAGTGAAAGAGACCTTGATGTAGAAGGTTGTCTCAGTACTATGTGTCATCCCCAAATTATGAAATAACACATAGAAGAATTCTTAAACGGAGAGAAGAAGGTAAGGATCGATTGCTTCAAGAGAAGAATACATACAAAAGACAGGGAATCAACCAATGTCAAAGAGACAAAGAAGTATATACTCAAGATGAAGAAGATGATGATCTTCGGTCTAGTATACGCAATTGAGAAGAAAGATAAATTAAGAGAAAGATGGAGAAGCTAGGAAGGAATGAAAATTTCATGAGAGATGGCTCCATAGGTCCTCAAACCCAAGGAGAGTTTAACAAATGCGCCGCAAAACCGCAAACCTACAAAAGGTGAACAAAAGGCTCTATAAGTACTCTCTCCTATAGAGTTGAACAAACTGCACGGGAGGCCTGTAGACCAATGGTGAATAGATCCTACAGGATAAAAGTGCTTCATAGGTCCCCAAACTTGCAAAGAAGGAATCCTAGGTACTCTCTCCTTAGGGAAGCTCGATGTGAGGGGACTCCGTAGAGTCGGATTAGAAAGCGGCATCATAGGCACACCTACAAAGCAACATGGTAATCCCCAAATAAAACATGTTAGAAGAAAAATATCCACGTAGGCAAGCAAGCAGACAGTCATGTAGACAGTCCATAATTTGAAAGCTTTCAAAGAGGTCCCTCAGGAACCCTTTGAAAGAAAAGGGGTCCGCTCAAGGGACACACTATTAGAAAAGCAAGGTCTAGTAAGGTTGCCCCCAAGCTAGACGCAAATGATTTCATTTGAGATAAAAAAAATTCAAAGGGGTTCCCTCGGGAACCCTTCAAGAAAACAAGGGGCCCACTCAAGGGGACGCTCCAATTGAAAGATAGAGAGAAGAGAGGGGGTCGTTTAAGGAGGACACACATCTCTAGAACAAGTTATCACTGCCCCCAACATACAAGGGAGGAGAATCATGAAAGATACTTAGAACATACAAGATAGAGGTAGACCTTGATATCAATTGTCATTTGAAGAAGGGACGGGTGCATCAACAAATAAATGAGTGATGACACCTGAATCGAGAAGTGGTTGTATTTTATCCTTCAAGGCCTTACATTCACTAGTGGAATGGCTAGACACTCGATGGTCTGCACAGAAAGAATGTTTTTCTTTATCATACTTATGAAATTTCTTATGTGTAGGAGGAGGAAGAGTAATTAAGTGGGCTTTTAGAAGCCTCAACAAAATACGCTCTTGGTCATAGAAAGAATAAGGAGCAGGACGCAACCCTTTCTCTTGTGGAGAAAATTTTGACTGCACACAAGAAGAAGGCACAAAGATAGCAGATAATGGATGATGAATCACCTCAAGAGAACAAGGTTGAGTAGAATTCATGTCATTCAACCATGGCTTCCATTTAGATTGTTCATTTGAGCAACCAAGCCCCAAATTATGTTTACGAGGTACACATTCTATAGGGACCTGAATGCCTTGTTCATTACACCCATAGCCATATTTAGAGATGAGCTTAAAGCTAGAGCCATAACGTGCTTGCAAATCTTGAAAAGGAGGAGGATCTTCATAGAGAGCATTATTCCAGTAATGGGGATTATACTCCTCTACGGGATCACCATCAACCTTCTTGATAGGACTACTAGCATTAACCTCTTTTATAGAAGTGTGATAATGTTCCTCAAAAGGAGGAGGATCGACATTAAGGAGATTACAACTATTGCTCACATTATCTCGCGATACAGAAGAATACTCATCTTTGATAGCAGGTGTGGATGATGTTATCAAGAGGACTAAGTGGATCAGGTTGACTTTATATTCTCCACTGAAGGATTCCGTAAAGTCTTGAGAACCCCAATCATCACCAAAACATGCACTATTTTGAGAAGTAGAAGGAGAAAAATTAGGATTTCTTGTTTTAGAAAGATCTTCTTTAGGGATGTCCATCTCAAGAGTATCCTCTATAATAGATACCGCTGGAGTAGACATCAACACATTGGAAGACACTGAAGGGATAAGAGTAGGAATAACCGAAACCTAACCAATAGCTGCCATCTCACATAAGTGCATAGCCTCAAGGTCAGTCCTAACTGTGACTACTCAATTATTGCAAATGAACTTAATAGATTTATGCAAGGTAGATGGCACTGCACCCATAGTGTGAATCCACAGTCTACCAAGAAGAAGGTTATATGGTAATTTTTTTGACGTAACATATACAAGGGTGGGTACGGTAATAGGTACCAACCTCAAAGTCAATACTATTGTCCCTAGGGCTTGTCGACTGACATTATCGAACCCACGAATAACAATAGAAGAAGCATTAAGAGAAGATGAATCAATATTAATCTTAGGCAATAGATCAATGCTACACACATTGAGTGACGAACCAGCATCAACGAGAGTATGTCTAATGCTAGTTTTATTAGTGTTAACTATGATCATTAGAGGGTCTACTTGTTTCTACACATCCGAGTGTGGAAGTTCTTGCAAATATAACGTGATATTCGGCGAATCCGCACGAATATGAGCCATCAATGTATTAACATCTGTTGGCCTAGTGGAGGCAAGCAAGAGGATCTTTTGCAAGGGTTCCTGAAGAATTCCTTGATAAACTAGTGCAAACTAAAGCAAGTCCCATAGTGAGATCTTAGCCAAAGTAACTCGAAGTTGTTTGACAAGATCATAATCAATGGGTGCTTTAGTTGTAGGCTTAGGTGCTTGAGGAAGGCTTGGTTGAGAAGGTGGTAAAGAAGTAGGTTGATCAACATTTTGTTTATTCATTATATTCTTATAAGTATGGGCTACCGCTCTGTAAGAGGGAGCCATAGAAAGATCAAGAGAATCGCTATCAAATGGGACATTATCAATAGAACAAATCCTTTTAGGAGAAGGACTAGCTGGAGTTAGATAAATAACCAGTCTCTTAGGCCTTTGAGGGGTAGCAAAAACATAGATTACATTTACAAAATCATCACAACTAGTGGAATAATTATTCGAAAAAATATTCTCAACATCAATCCAAGGAGGATCAAATGTGGAAGGAGATTCATCATTCACTAATGCATCATCTCTAGAGGAGAGTGCATTGGAATAAAGAAGAGATTCATCATTTACTAATGCACCATCTCTAGAAGAGAGTACATTGGAATGAAGATAAGGTAGAGTAATGTTAAGAAAGGTATCAATGATTTGATCTTCTTGCAACAAGATATCCTTCGAAGCAAGAGGAATCTCATGAGAAGGATCAAAGAGACAAAGTGACATGGGCAAAGCCAAGTCACTATCACATGCATGAAATGGAACATCATTAACATTTTGAATATAATTAGTTACCAAAATCATAAAAGAAGATATTAAATTCATTTTGAAAATAGTAAACTAAATATAATGAATAATGAATAAACAAGTCGGCTAATTCGGAGTAGTCTAAGGGTGATAGAACTAAGAAAAACTGAAAAAATCTTGATTTTTTGATATTTTCGATATTTTCTAGGTTCTAGTAATTTGCATTTTTGGAGGTCTTTGGAATAGAATTTGGGATTGAAACTTGCAACAGTCCTTAAAAATCAGTTGTTGAAGGCACAATATTTTAGGGATTGAATTATTCCTCTTGGAGACCTTTCCAATGGTGTAAATGGTTCTAAATTCCGAGCACCGAATCAAAAGTTATGACCCCACCAAGTTGGGGTAAATAAATTCCTAGTTTTTTAAAAAATATTGTGGTTCACGTCGAATTGACCAAAATGTAGAGAGAGGGATTCGCTACTCATGAGTCTCTTTATTCTCAAGAGATTTCCAAGGGGCGAACTGCCCTAAACTACGTCTGGGAACATAGTGAGAGTTCAAGAATCCGAAGGAGTAAATCACAAAGGTTTTCTGGACAGACTGACAAGCTCTCGGCCAAAGGACGGTAGCGCGAGATAAGGACAAAAACATGATGCACTGACGTCTTGTACATACCAAAAAGAGAGAATATCCCAAAAAACAATTTAGTGACTACTAACAATCAAATTGCTAAGAACTTATAAAATGCAAGAAGGTAACAAAATGTAACAGAACTAGAATAAAGTAAAGTAAATGATAAAACTAGAGAGAATGGAGAAGGAAAATGCTCACAACAACCCAAGTAATGAAGCCTCCAACTAGTAGATATCTTCAATACTTGCATGTGTAAGATCTGAAGAAAATGTTGGGGCTGTATAGGGGTTTGCCTCAGTCAAACACCCGTTTTGGTGTTCCCACCTCCACAAACAACCAAATAGATAGAGAGAAATGAACAAAGGAGTGATAAAAGTAATCCTCGCTCAAGGAGAATCCGTATCACAAAATGGAAATGCAATGGATAGGGGATGTGTGAATCCCAGGATGCTCAGAAGCACAAGGTAAGAGGGATATCATTTGCAAGGCTTAAGGAAGCCAAAGGGAGAGGCAAAGATAGATACAAGAGCAAATAGAGCTGCAAAGAGTGTTTTAAGGACATGAGAATGCTTGAGGCTATTGCAACAAGTGAGAAATTTGTGCAAGAAATAGAGTAAATGAGGGAAAGGAGAGTGCATCCAAGAGAGAAATCTCAAGAGCTAAGCCAAGAAGGAGAATAAGAAGGCCAAATGAGTTGAAAAGACAACTTTTAAAGAGGGAAAATAAGCTTCCTGAGCGGTTACAAGGAATCTCGGGCCGTTACCACTGAAAAAGGTAAGTGACAAGTGGAAAACATGCTCGCAAATGATCGTTTGAACGTCGAAATGTCACAGGATGCTAGTGCGGCATGCGAACGTCCGCGTGATGCGCTAGTGTCTAGACACATCACACTACAAAATGATGAGAATGGGAAAAGCGCCAAGTTTGATGCAAAAATGATGCACAAGGGTAGCTATTGAAAAGGGGTCTTGAGCATCTTGAGAGAGAAAGGGACTGATGCAGGGGCTAGAATGAGCCTACACAAATGCTAGGGGAGTGGACACTAAAGCAGATGCAAGAATGTATGTGAAATTGCAAGGGGTGCAATTTTACAACATTACAACTTTCTACACTTTGTGGCCATTTAGCTATTTGTGGAGGTGGGAACACCGAAACTGGGGACTAACTGAGGTAGCCCTCTAAAACATACCCAATTTTTTTCCCATTTTCGTGTGTGCAAGTATTTTTAGTGGAGCTATTTGAAGAATCAATTTGTGGGTGAAAAGGCACGTTTTCTCACCCTCATCATTTTCACATTAGTTTATTTCTTAATCCTCTTTTGTCATATTTGTTGTATTTGTCCTTTTTTATTCTCTGTCAAAGTATAAACATCGCATAGTTAGGTAGTTAGTAGATTTCCCTGTGGTTTTTTCTTGTTTTTCGGACCCTTGTTTGTACGGATGCTAACACGTTGCGTTGGAGTTTGAGATTTGCGTTGGCATCCTTAGACAGTGAGTTGTCTAGGCAAAAAGCCAAACCTTGGAAATCAACTCTTTTGACCCCATGAGCATTCAATTTTAGTAGAAAAAAAGCAACAAACTATCTACCCTTCCTTTTCAGCCTAAGTACCTTGTCCTTTTCGATCCGCTTAGCAAACCTGAGGTAGTTTAGGGCAGCTCGTTCCTTATGACTCTTTCGTGACCTGGAGCCTTAAGGGTGACGGGTCCCCCTTCTCTACATTGGGTTTCAAATTATATATTGGTCAGGAATCAACCCATCAAAATCCCACACAATGCTAAAGGAAAATAAGTAGACAAGCCCACACAAGAGCAAATAAATCCATCATTTTTTAAAATTTGTTTAAAGAATTTCTTGTGAAGAAACCCATTTGTTTGTTCAAGCATTGCAAACATTTTTTTGACATGTTTTGCAGATTGCAAAAGATAGATCAAAAACCTTCTCAACCTACTAAATGCCCTTGCCATACTATTTCTACCATCTCTCTTATAGCCTTATTCCTATTTTGACCAAAAAATTATGTCAAATGTTTGCAAATGATATTGATGACTCTGTCTCTCTTCCCCACTTTATCTCTCCCTTTTTCTATCCCTATCTCTCCCTCTCTCTCTCTCTCTCTCCCTATTGCAAACATAAGATGAGTCTATTGGTTATGGAACCTAATTATCTTCTTGACTCAAAGATGTTGTGTTTGGATCCTTGTTGATTTGAAGCTATCACTTCTCCATTGAGATCTTTGTTGCATAAACAACATCATTTGCTACCATTTGACCTCATGTAGTGCACAATATGCAAAAAAAAAAAACCAAAATTTTCCCTAATTGACCATCCACACCACTTCAACGTACCCATTGCATGCCAAGATGTGATTGCTAGTTTAATATTTCACTACTCTTTAACTACAACTTTAAATTTTATTAAAAACTATTACTAATTAAATATGTCCATTTAAAGATATTAATGGCCATATTTTATTATTTCAAATGGGAAGAGCATTATTTCAAAAGTGGAATTATTTCAATATTCATTAGGGGAGAAGACCCAGTTACCGCCACTTTCGTGCTCACTCCACCCCCCCAAAAAAATTTAACTTTGACCTAGTACAAAACTTTATTTGAACAAATAAAAGATTACAACAACACCAATAGTTGCTCATAAAAGGATGAGTAACTCACCAATCATAATAGATAGCTAAACATGCTTTTTCATTTATAAATAAAGTCAACTTGCACATAAAAATACTCATTTACAATTTAATTTAAAACATGTACTGTTACAAATACCACCACTTGCAATATTTTATCCCTCATTACTTTTTATATTTACAACTACACATGCACACTTAATGGTGTTTTACATGACATTATCACAATCTCCTATTAACTCTATGAGATTTCAAATGCACAGTCTTCCACACACTCCCTGGCAGATATATGTATTTACTCCATTTCTTGTAGGTACCTGCACAATTAAATATAGGTGTAAGGTTCCCCAAATAAACATCAAATCCAAATATAATGTAGAATTCACTCATATCATCTCTAAAAACCTACGTAACTGGCATGTACAAATTCTAATGTTCAAACAAATTCAAATTTCAAACTCAACAACTAAATTGAATGCATTCAATTGCCACATTCGAATTCCTAAATAAGAGGGGGAAAGCAACCAGTGTCTTTGCAGAATTCAGAGCATCGACAGACATCCTCTGCACATTCCTCTACAATTTCAGGTTGGTACTTCATACATTCTATTTATAGTTATTTTCATGAACTGTGCATTTAACATTTATATTTATGCAGTGTCTTCTTACTTTCATGAATTGTGCATTTAACATTTATATTTATATTTATGCAGTGTCTTCTTACTTTCATCAACTGTGCATTTAACATTTATATTTATGCACTGCCTTTTTACTTTACTTTATAAGTAAATGAAGGGTTCTTTTGTTGTCTTTACAAGATGTGCAAAATGAATTCTCCTAAGTTTTGCAACAATTCTTTTATATCGTTTACTATGTTTCCTTTGGTTGTCCAATACAATAGACTACCATTTGAATACGTTTCATTTGGATGTCCAATACAACAGACTAGCATTTGTCACATTCTGTGTCTCTTGTTCATTCAACAAATTGATATATATGTGTGTATCCTTTGCCTATCCTTAGGCAATGCAAACAATGGTACTGGTAAATCATTTTCTTCTGCATCTTATTAAATTTGTAAAAGAATGTGTATACTGTTATACCTATAAAACACACATTAAGCAGTGTCTTTCAAATTGTAAATGAATCTGCGCAATGTTTTATATATTCATTTACAAATTATGTGTCTGTTGTC
>VCHN02003407.1:0-14212 GCA_007115665.2 Sequoiadendron giganteum | reverse complement strand
TCCAGAGCATTTCCAACATTACCTCTCTACTCAGATGATACTTCCCCTCTTCCAAGGATTGTGGTACGGCTACCCTACATCCAACTCCAAACAAGAGAAAAATTAGTCTATCATCCAGATAATTCTTCATTACATATTTTCTATCAGCATAATTACTGCAAAGTAAACTTTTCTTTTCAAGGATATCAAAACACAACTTATTCATCTTGAATAGATCATAGCACATGTTTTCATTGCATTAACGAAACTCAATCACAAGATTTCTGCAAATCATACACTGGTAACTCAACATTTGCATCATTCATCATTCATATTGCAAAAAGTAAAAGTGTTTTTAAAGTCACTAGGGTGGGATGTAACATATGGTGTTAGTATCTTTATTTCTGAGCAGTAGAATCTACTTATAAGCTTTGCATTTGGATTATGTTTAATTCTAGACATTTATGAAAGACTTTCATAAACACAGTTTAATGTATTCTCATGTGCAAGGTTCAAAATTTGCAATCAGAAATGCAAGTACATATTTCTTGAGTCAATTGCAATCTTACTCATATGCTAAGTTTGATTAAATGGAACATCAATCAAACTAAACCATCGCAAAAAAATTATTATACAAAAAGGGGGTAGACCATTACACATTTGCTCATCAACAAATGGATTGGAGGCAAATTCTAAGCAAGGGTTGGAGAAAAGGACAGATGTTTACTCTTGGGAGTGTTCCTTGGCATAGACAAGGGTAGATTTTGAGTCTTGAGTTTGTTGTTTGGTTGCAGACCAGCCACCTTACACTTGGAGTTACTCTCATTTAGGAGAGTTGGCACACTATTTCTTGTAAGGAGGTACAAGTTTTCAGTGGGAGATTGTTTTGAAGTGTTTCCCAGCTACTTTCGAGGTGTTATCATGCAACACTATACTTTTCTTGCATGCTAATGCTTGGGAATTTCATGGGCACTACTATTATCACTTGAGTAGAGCACTAAACTCAAATTGTACCTTGTTGTTTCTAGCTCTGATCAACAATGACTATTGGTTACGTCAAACCTTCCAAACTCAGAGAGTTCATTATATGAGAGTTTGTGATGCAAGCCTTAGTAGTTCCCTCTCAGTGTTGGTTCACCATTCTGAGACTCTTGGAGTTGGAACAGACAGATTTTTCAAGAGTCTTCATGGTTGTGTGAGGTATTATGATGATATATTTGTTGATCTCTTTTGAGGGATGGCTTTCCTTTTAGCAAGAAGATTTGAGGGAGTCACATATGCAGTCGTGACTCTACTTGACACCATGGGGAGATATGTTTAGTATGGTTTTGAGTTGCACAGACTTTCCTTCCTATTGCCCAGGGTTGTGATAGGCAATGGCATTGCAGATATGGACTTCCCAAAGTCATTTGGGTAAGAGATGTTGCAAGGTATCGATTTCAAGCCTCCTAGGTTTTTCAGCTTGAGTCTCGTGGATGGTAACATTTTAGGGTTACAAGGGAGGATAGTGCAAATTTGGCACGATGGTTTCATTGATGTGATCAGAGTGGTACAGCATCGGCATGGTGGGTCCTTCCTGAGATGGCCATGGGATGCTAGGATCCTACTTGGTTTTGCGTGGATCAATCTAGTATTTTTGGAGTTGTGGTGGCATTGCTTTAGGACAGGCAATCTTTGGGAAAGGCGGATTATAATGTCCCCATTTTTAGCCCTATCGCTTTCTAGTAATTGTTAGCCTATTTCCAGAGGCCCGTAGACTAGTCAGAGGCAAAATTAGGGTTTCCTATTTTCTAGGAGGTATATTTTTGAGTTTTTAGGGGATGCATGCAAGAGTTTGCCAGCATGTCTTTTGGGTCTTTCTAGATTTTCGGAGAACTTCAAAGGAGTGTCACATAAATTTTGATCAATGACCATTTTTAGACTTACTATTTTTAGTAAGTTACAATGGCTACCAGGAATGTGCTCAAACGGTGTTTGGAGTCACTTAGTATTTTTAATAGTATGCTATTTTTAATAAGTGCTATTTTTGGTAGTGGGTTTTGGTAGCAGTTTAGCACTAGGTTACCATTTTTGGCAATGTGCGAGTCCAATGTTTGGCGTCTTGGCATTTTCAGAGTTGGCTTCTCCAGCATTCTTGGAGTTCAAAATAGAAAATGTTAATAATTTATGTTATATTTTAAGGTTGCTTTTGGACCCCATGCCTAGGCAACATAACTTAAGTTGTTCATGTGTTTGGACACTTGAATTGGAGGTAAATACATTTCTAAGGATTAATTTATGCCTTTCCAAGTTGGACGCCCAAGTATGAGGGATAAAGTGATTTTATTAAATACAATATTACTCCAAATGTGGCATCCCTTTTCGAGGGAAAAGAAAATTCAAACTTTTGGGTTTGGAAATCTATATATATAGTGCCTTGCCTCTTCATTTGGTATCTATTATCTTTTCATAACGAAGTGCTACTAAATTTTATTTAGACTCTTGCTTCGAGATTGAGATGCCTCCTAGTTTCTTCATCAGTTTCAAGTTTGAAAGACAACTCCTAGCTGATCAGTGACTACTTCACTTAGAGGTTGTAGATTGAGCTTCAATGGTGATGGCTACATTGGTGTTTTCAGTTTGGAGTGGCTTTGATGTCTTCTAGAGACATTTTTGGTGTGTTCTATTTCTGTTTGGAGTTTTGGAGAGTGATTTTTAGTCTTCTACAAACCCACGTTCATGCTCATACCATTTTGAAGACTTGACGGAACCTTGTGGGTATTGTCTCATTTGGTTCCTTGCATATGGGTGCTCCTTTGCCTAGAATATCAGATTTTTAGAAGGAGATCTTGATTTTTGTTGCTGGTCGCCTTTCCTAGGGTACCATACTTCCTTGAGATTGGTGCCTCAATTTGCGTGCTAGTCATTTGCAGGACCGTTGGTGGTGGTTTGCTATTAGGAGTTCGACGCCTAACTTCTTTGCTTCTTTTACCACTAATTTGAGTACATTTAGAGTTGTGGTAGAGGAGTTACGAGCATTTGAAGGTTGTTGGTAGGAGTTCATGCACGCTGCAATTTTATATCAAACTATTGCTTCTTCATATCAAACTTGGTCATTTCAGTATTTTGTCATAATATCATGATGCCTAATCATTGTAATGTCATTGAGATGATTTCCTAACACTTGGGCTTCATTTGGGTTTAGTTCTCTTATTTCTCGAATCTAATGCCATATTGTAACGTTGTTTCAGTAGTACTGAGCAACTTTTTCATTTAAGTACTTTATGTTCTTTCCCACTGAAAAGTGGAAGAGGCTAGCTTGCCACCTAGTTTGTTTTCTTACTTTGTTACCTGTTGAAAAGTGGAAGAAGATGGCTTGCCACCTAAGCATTTTACTTTCATTTACTTTTCTTGTAGCCCGCTGAAAAGTGGAAGAGGCTAGCTTGCAACCTAAGCATTTACATTTTCTACATGGGTTGGCTCTTCGCCAATAGCATTGTACTTCCAACATTTCAAATTATTGTTATTAGATCCCCTTACATTGAATGTTGTCACCTTGTCCACTCCAGGATCTGGGTGATCAGAACGTGAAGGGTTGCTTTCATATTGTTAATAGATCCCCTTACACTATATGCTCTCACCTTGCCCACTTCGAGATCTAGGTGACTAGAACTTGAAGGGTTTCTTTCAGTTGGTTATATTTCTTAGACTAATATTAACGGGTAAAGTTTTATGTGCTAAAAATTTAAAAAAAAACAAAGGGGGATATTATAAGTTCACTATCAGTACTACCTTCGATGAAATAGTTTCAGGAATGTCTATGGGGTTCTCCAGTCCCTTTGGGGAAGCTGCTACACATGTTCCTACCCCTCCTGCTTCTTCCGCTTCATCTGTGGAGGAAAACGATGCTCTCGAGGTTTCCGTAGAGCAACTTCTTTCCCTAGACAAAAGACTCAGGGAGTTAGAGAAGTATCTCAAGAAAGACAAAACTCTTACCAAATCCGCTACACTTGTTAACAAATTGAGAGCTATGTTGGACAAGGACTGGAGAGCTCTAGAATTTCTTTGGGGCATTGCAGACATTGTGGACACTCACGTCCAGACCTACAATCCTAATCAAGGCATCACTCGAGACCTTGGCTCGAGACCGCTGAGAAATATGTAGAAGTCTCGATGCCTAAGGCGTCGATATGTATGGCCGAGATTGGCCCTTCCGTTAATACTATCTGTGGTCCTCAATCAACCCCCACTATTAAAGTAAGCAAGGTACCTATTGTGACCTTTTCACACATCACCCCATGCCAGATGGGGACCCCCCTATTTTTGCCCCATTTTGGTCTTTTGGCTTTGGTTTTGCGTCTCTCCCTCTCTCTCTTATTTCTCTGTTCTTTTGGGGATGTTTCTGTATTTGACCTAATTGGAAATTTTGGCTAAGTCCGTAAAATTAGGGTTTTGTTCTTCAGGATAGTTTGAAGTTGAATTGAGTTGGCTAATTGATGTTTGAGCTTAACACAGCAATCACAAGGCTTCCAACAGGGTCCCATTAAATTTTCACTGTATTCCGGCAACTTGCTATTTTTAGTAAGTATTCAATTTGGGACTATTTTATCGAAATTTCGGAATTCGGTCGGCTTCGACACATTCAGAACACATCAAACTACTTGCACGTAAATTTTGAGCCAGATCAAACAACTTGCTATTTTTAGCAGTTCAGGCTTCAGGAGCCATTTTCAGGAGTCAAACGTATGATTCCTGGTTGCATGTCCGGAGATTACTTCTGGGTTTCTCAAAACCTTCGCAACGATATAACATGCAAACCGAGACGATCACTTTCAGAGTTCAGCCTTCGGAGGCTATTTTTAGGGTTTGCATGCAGAGTTCTTCAACGCATGTCCGGATATTCCTTCTGGGTTTTCCAAGAGCTTCGCAACAGTGTGACATCCAAGCGGAGAAGATCAAGTTTCGAGGACTTACTATTTTTAGCCAACGCATGCATGCAGACCAGTTTTCTGGGTTTTTCTGGGTTTCTTGAGATCCCACAGGCAATATGACATGCAAAATCATCCGGCAGTGGATGAGTCACTTTTCAGACAGTTTCTATTTTTGGCAGGTACACTCTGGCAGCCGCCTAACACTCCAGTTCAGCAAGCAGAACGACATGCAGAAGGAACGAAGTCAAACGGAGACCATTCGGGATACATGCAAGTCAAATTAGGGTTTCCACTTTTATAGGGGGTGAAATCCAGAAGTTGTCAAAACGAAGTACCTCACCAACATCAACACACTTCAAGGTACCTGCTGGCAAAATTTGAGCGAAATCGGAGAACTTACTATTTTTAGTAAGCCAGGACATGGCTATAAATAGCAGGTCTGCACCCGAGGTAGGTATGAGCAGGGCACTCAAGTTATCAGGATCAAGCATAGCAAGTTTCAAGTCAAACAGAACTACAGAAGTCAGGCAACTTTGGAACTTACTATAAATAGCAGGTGGCTATAAATGGCAGGTCAGAGCATGGGACAGGCAAAACAGGTTCATCAAACTACAAGGATCATATGGTGAAAGTTTCATGACAAACGGAGCTGTGGAAGTCGAAAAAGCAAGGAATTACCAAAAATAGAATGTGAAGGCAGAGGCATGAAGATTTTGCTAAGTGTGGCAAAACAGAGGCTCATACCCTTGAAGGCGCCCAGCTAAGAAGAGAAAACTTCCAAGTCAAAAATGGAAGCGGCATGTTCAAAATGCACCCTTTAGGAGTAGATGGTAGCATCTCTAAGCCTTGAATCCTTTTACATTCAGTATTATTCGGTTCGTTTAAGAACCCAAGCGTCATCGACAAATTTCTCGGAATTTGAGAATCCTTTCTTCAGAATGAGCAACTCACGTAAGTCCCTTGGAATAATCCGGCAAAACGCATCAACCAACTGAGTCTATTCGCAATAAAAGGAACCTTGGAGTTGAACGCATGAACTTTCACGCAATCTTAGCATGCGGAATACTTTGATCAAGAGGGAATAGAATGACTGTTGGGCATTTTTATTCTGTGTTGATGTCGTCATAAAAAACACGTCAACAGTACCCTTTGGTTTCAGTTCCGCCACTCCTAATGCTCTTGGCGGTAATTCTGGAGCTCGTACTAGTCCTGATGGCGGGGGGTCTACTGTTATGGGGGTTGGTGACTTTGGTGGATCTAGTGGTGGTTCCACTAGTCTTGTTTCATCCTTTGACCTTTTCTTAAACATTTTATTGTAGAATATAGGATAGATGCGAAACTAGTTGGCGAACCTTTCTGCCTCTTCTTCTCAACCAATGTTTCAACCTTTCTTTCGTTGCAGTCCTCTATCTAGTGTTATTTTAAACACTTCTATCCCTCAAGTGATGGAGCTACCAAAATTTGAAAAGTATGGTGATCATGGAGACCCTCAAACACACGTTTCAGCATACAATGCTATGTGCACTGATTTATTTCACCATGATGCTTTAATGGCACAGATCTTCCTACGATCCCTTAAGGACACCGCCCTTGAGTGGTATTGCAATCTACCAAATAATTCTGAATTTTTGTTTGATCAATTGGTGAATCAGTTCCTGAGGCAGTTCCAAGCTAACATTGGGTAAAAAATGGCTTTCTCTGATCTCATGTGATGCAAGCAAGGGGACCATGAAAAGGTAACTGACTTCATCACTTGTTATCAAGCGTTATTTTCAAAAATCTCTTATCCTTTACCCGATTCTAATGTTCAGAAGGTCTTCATCAGGAACTTATAGAAGCAATGGCAAGAAAAGTTTTCCTTGATGAAGTATCCTTCCTTTTCACATCTATGTGCAGCACTGCGTGAATATAAAAAATAGTCACTCAGTTCAGGGGTTTGTCCTCGCACTCCCGTCTTGATAACCGATCCGTAGTGTCGATTTCTGGAAAGAATAAAGCTACTACGAATGTGGTCTCTACGTCTAAAGACAAGGGCCTAGAGCACAATAGACATTTTACAAAACTATTTGAATCTTATGCTGCTATTTTGAAAAAGTTGTTAAAAGATAAAGTTATGACATTGCTAGAACCCCGACCCCTGACCAAGCCATATCCTAAGTGGTACGATTCGCAACAATTTTGTCAATTCCACCGAGTGTACGGACATGACACCAGGCGATGCATTCACCTGTGTCACGAGATTCAGGACCGCATCAATGATAGAACTATTTGTATCGATGGGAAGAAACAAAATTCTAATAAAGTTGGCTAATAGTGAGTTCCAAATTTACACTAATCCATTTCCCTCTCATTCTGCAAACTTAGTAACACAATCTTTTGCATCTTCCGAGTGAGTTCCATTTGAGTACGTGAACATGGTCTTGTTCATGCGTATCCCTCCAAAGAAAGCGAGTGCAATGCCTGATATAACTTTCACCTTGCATGATGAGCCACTAAATAAGGCGCCTTCCCTGTTATACATTCCTGCCCGGATTAATGGCAACGTCATAACAAACATCTTAGTTGATCCGACAAGACGGGTAAATGTGATAACAAACGAAACTCTATTTATAAATAGTTTACATAAGGAGAGATATGAAGAGTCGTAGACCACTCTCCGTACCCATGATGGACTCTCTATTACCCCTATGGGCGCTATTTCTTTATCAATCTTAGTAGGGCCTAAGGCTGTTGGTGTGTCATTGTTGCGATCCCAGAGTCCAACCTGTTCAAATTCAAGCTAGGCACTCCTTGGCTAGCCTCTATGAACGGCATTGCTTTTGTAGTCCATAAGGGCTTAAAGTTCCCACATGAAGGCACTATGCACATGGTGCATGACACTGTCTATAAACTGCTAGTGTCGCGTGGAGGCTTCTCACTGGATCACTTTTGGCTTGCCCCAGTTAGACCTCTCCCTCCTAGGGGAGATTTTTTATATAAGGCTTATGTTAAATTATATAGGAGCGAATTTGCACCCCCCTTGCAAATTCCCCTTTTACACCCTTCACCTTAGAAGAATCGAATTCGATCAAGTAATTTCACGTCCTCATTCCGAACTCCATCCACTTGGCGCTTGTTTTTTAGTGTCGGTGGGGGGATTTTTGTTGGGGACAAGTGTGCAGCACGCAGACGTCTGTGTAGTGTGCTACTTTCCTAATAGGATTCCTGCCTCTGGAATCTGCAAAGGCATTACATTCTCCATTGGCGACAAAACATAACACCCCTACGCCTTCTTTCCGACCTTTGAATGACTCTTTCCTTCCCATTTCATCTTCAAATGGTTATGTTTCACTTTCAATCCATCTTCTTAACAATTCTTGATCTTCTACATGCGAATTCGCTCTCACTGCATTCTTGCAACTTCAAGCTACTTGTTGCACTATTGGCTTCACGATTCCAACAATCACAACATTCTTCACATCTACCACAAAAGCTGCAACTTGGTGTCTTGCGAGACTGCTCTTGGCATTGCTGCAACCACATCGACTTTGCCACAGTTGTAGACTTGCATTCCTCTCTCATTGGCCTTGAGTGCCTTTGGTCGAGAGTGGTATCACTTCCTTACTTTTACTTTGTTGTTGGATTTGAGTAGCATAGTGCCTCTCATAGTGTTTGGTTTCATTTCCATTCTAGCATTGCTTTCTTTATCGTATTTCCACATTTCTGTTTATTTGGTTGTCCGTGGAGGTGGAAACACCAAAACAAGGGTTTGATTGCGGCAAGCCCCGAAACAACCCCAACATTTTTCCCTTCTTGGTTGTATGTAGGTGTACATTCGTGTGGAGCTTGCTGGTGAATTGGACCCTTCGTGAGTTAAATCTCCATCACATTTATTCTTGTCATCTCTATATCATCTTTCACATTATTTCAATTATTTTGTCATTTATCATTTTGGATATCATCTTTAAACTTCATTCATTAAGCTATCAGTAAGTTCCTTGCACTCTTTATTGTATTTTTGCACTTTCTGTCCATACGGATGCCAACACACTTGTGAGACGCCAACGTGTCGCACCGTCGTCCCTAACTTGCACTATTGTCCTCTGGCAGAGAGTTGTCTGAGGTACAGTTTGGGTTCCAAAAACCTTCTCTTTAGCCCCATCAAAACTCTCAGGTTAGCAGAGTGACAGAAGCACTGAGATTGCTCTTCATTCTCTATCCTTAACACAAAACACTTGTCCAACTTGAGGTAGACTAGGGTAGACTTCTACTCTCGGCTCTCCGTGACCTGGAGCCTTGGTGTGGTCGGTCCCACTCCTGTACATAAATATAAGACTAGAGGCTCAATACCGAAGGTTAGTTATCCAACACCTCCTTATGCTATCTTTGTAAAAGCATCTATGATAGCATAGCAACAAGCTTCCTCTTTTGCCTTGCCCAAGGGAAAGGGGAAGCTTGCTTGCACTCTAGAGCCTTCGCCTTTTGTGTCTACAGTTCCATCTCCTTCTACTTCTAGTCCTGTTGCAACATCTTCGACTCCCGCTCCTATGCTTCGCATGGGAAGTGCGATGGTGCCCACATGGTAGAAAGCAAAGCGTCAAGTTTTTGAGCTTTTTGTTCTGCTCACAGTTACCCGTCCCACTGTCTATGGCAAGGGGAAGTCTTCCCATGGGGTTGTCCCAGCTTCTCGACCTCTGTGGCCTCCTATTGTTCTTCCACCTACCCCTAGGGCAGAGAACGGGAAGAGGCCCGTCGCCGAGGTGCCAGTGTCTGTTTCTCCTCCTATGATTGCTTTTGCTCTTGTGCTTCCTCCTCCTGCTCCTGCCTAGGAGACCATCCTTCCACTAGAAACAGTTGTGAAGGATACTCCTACAGTTGAGCAATAGCCTTCGATCTCTTCTTAGGCCATGTCTTTCAGTGCCCACAGTCGACATAATTCGCTTGTGCGTGAGCACAAGCACAGGCGAAAGGCTTTGGCCGTAGAGCATGCCGCCTTGAAGAAGACGAAAGGGGAGCCAATGGCATGTCTCTGCATATTTTTTTGTTCTGATTTCTTCTGTTGTTTCTGCCTCAGTTCCCATCACCTTTGTCTTGCTTTCAACTCCTTCAGTGGGTCCTGATGATCTTCACCCCAAAAGGGTGCAATTTTTCATCACTCCCTTCGTGGAGCCCTCTCTCTTGTTGTCCCTTCTGGGCATTTCTGCTTTCTCACAACCCATAGACATGCCAAATACAATGCTGGATTCTGCTACAACTTTCTCGTCTTCCTCCTCCACTTCCGCTTCTTTTGTGGAGATTCAACATCCTCCATTGAAGCACAAGCTGGAGGATGACCTCGCTGTGAGCGGAAGTCGAAAGAAGGGTTCACCTTCTTTAGAAGCTAGTTTGTTTTTTTCCTACGCTGTCCTTCTTCCTTGGCCCTTATTGCAGGTGAGTTGGAGAGTACCGCCCTCGCTATCCCACCCTTGCAAGCTCGTTCGCCCTCCCCTTACAATGATCTAGATTGGGAGCAGGACAACCTGCGAACCGATGAGGACTAGGGTGGTACCTCTTCTTTATCTGTAGATTAGATATGTTTGTGTGTTTGTGTTTCCCCGTGCTTGCCCTTTTTGTGTTTGTGATCTTGCCTGGAGGACCCTCGCCACCCTTGTAGGTACTTGGATACAGGTGCGAAAAAAAAATCGTGCACTTCTATTTGTATCATCATTCATCTATGTCTTAAAATTTCTTTTTTGATATTGGGGACGATGCAAAGCATTGGGGGCATTTAGGCCTTCTTCCATGTTGACCCAATTTTTATTTTCACTTTGTCTTCACGTGCTCTTCTTCATGTTCTATGAATTTTGGGATTGATGACCATTCATACGTATACCATATTATATCTATCTATTTGTATGTATAAAAAAATCTATCCCCAAATTCTCAAATCCCCTTGTCTCTTGATTTCTTCGTCTTTGTCTTCTTGATGTTGTGGCTCTTATGTGTTGTCCCTCGAATGTGTGAAAACATACTGTTGGCGTAAGAACTAACACCTCTGGAGTGTGAGTTTGTATGGACAGCTATGCACACTACGTAATGAGTGCTCTTCAAATTAGGAGGGGAAGCTCCCTCGTTGTGCTGGAATGCATAAAATAGAAAACTAAACTAATGTCCTATCTTTTTGTTCTCAGCTGGTAGAGGCACAAGGTTAAGAAAACCTAGAACGTTGCAACTAAGTATTTTCTGGTTTCGCAGATTATCTAACTACAACTAAGCTAACTTCTTTAAATCTATCCAGTTTCCTCAAGAAACAGAGCATGAGGAAATGGAGCAGGAATGTATTGTACGATAAACTCCAAGTGCGGGCTCACAACATGAAGGCAAGGTAGGCGCAACTATTTGCTAATCCGGGAAGAAGTTTATTAAAACAAACAAATGAACGGTAAACCTGGTACAGCTTACAACATGAAGGCAAGGTAGGCGCAACTATCTGCTTGGCTGAATGAGTCTACTATAACACACATCATACGATAAGCTTTGAGTACAGTTTCGCAACATGAAGGCAAGGTAGGCGCAACTATTTGCTCTTCTGAATAGGCTTATAATAAACAAAACAAAAGGTAAGCAACTGGGACAGTAGATTGTATAGACGCAACACGCATGCAATAACGATCAAACCAGCAACCCCATTTAACTAAGGTCGAATAAACACCATGACAATAACATGAAGGCAAGGTAGGCACAACAATTTATTATAATAGCAATTACTCTTTGAACAGATACAATAATAACAATACTATAGGCAAGGTAGGCGCAGCATGTATGCTATCAAGCAAAAGTTCTAATTTACAAGGGTGAACCAATCTTGAGAATAGGCATGTTGCCGACAACGCAGCAATTCTCTATCACCAGGAAAAGCTCCTTACAAATGAGCTAAAAGCTCTTATTTATAGACTTCAAGGTGTAGGCAACCCTAAAATCACCTTGAGTCAACTACAGTCTTGCAAGACATGCAAGATCTTATTCTTAAACCCTAATTGAATGAAACTATACAGTTAACTGGGAAACTATCATCAGTTAACTGAAACATCTAATCTAAATGGACAATGTGCAAGCATGCACGTCCTTATTGAAAGCAAGTTAACTGGAATGCTATCATCAGTTAACTGAAAAATCTAATCTAATCTCCAAGTGTACGTAGATGTTTCCAAGAAAGACATGCATGCAATGTATAACAACAAGTTAACTCGGAAAGAAGCCTCGAGTTTAACTCCTGTGTCTAATGTCTATCTTGGAAAAGGTGGGATGCCTTGAACTAAAGTTCACTGACCCTGATCTCGAGCAAGTATCCCCTCCATGAGGTTAGTAACTACATCACCATCTAGAGGTCATCACATGTCTCAACTGTCAATCAACTGCTAGTTAGTAACTCAAGCAAAACCGAAAACCTCTACATACTTAAACTGGCCCTTCATTGGTTGGTAACTCTGGCGGCTCTGTAAACTGAAGTGATGGCCACTATTTCTTCTACAGCTTGACGTTTCTCACGTTTTTCATGCTTATCAACCCTCTAAACTGGCCTTGGAAGACAATCAGCTATACGAGGCATAAAACCATGTGGACTTGAGTGACTACGCTTGTCAACCTTTCTGATGCGCTTGATACAAATCAATGTCAGCTTTTCTGATGAAATCATGAATTAAGACTAACATCGTCTTGAATTCGATTTGTGTGAACTACATCCGAAAAACTCGCCTGTTGACTGTGAACACAGCTACGTTTTGACAACTTCTCCGGAAAACCAAAAATCACTCTAGATAAGGCTAAAAATAGCCTGTCGAAGGGCAATTTTCACAAAATATTCTGAGACGTGGGTTTTGTGCATAATCAAATTCTAAGATGGCCCACAACGTCAAAAATTCGGAAAAATGTGATTTAGGCCCGCATGCAAAAGGTTTTTAGTTGAGATCTGAACTGGCAGTTAGGGGCACTAGGGGCAATTTTTCTCGCGAAAATCTGGAACATGGATTTTGCGTAGAAATAAAACCTGAAACCACCCAGATCAACAAATTTGCGAAAAAATGTGATTTAGGCCCACATGCAAAGAGAATTCTAGACAAAAAACACAGTGCTTCTAGAAAAGAGGCAGCGGGGCAATTTTCGCAAAATAATCTAAGACATGGGTATTGTTGTTGATGCTGAAATACTCGAACCCAGATGATGCTTTTCTGAAAAATCTATCATTTTCTTTGACATGCGAAGAAAACCTAAGACGAGAATAGAAGAAAGTAAGACAGAAGAATAGAAGTTTTATTTTTATTTTTTTTTCTCTCTTCTTCTGTAAAAATTCGCCTATGCTTGAAGTAGAATTGATAAAACCTACATGCAAATGGAAAACGAAGTCTGAAATAATCTTCCCTTGAACAATCTGAATCTGTAGCTACGAAGAACACTGAAATCTGACACCTGTAGCACCTGCAGATCAATTCTATGCTCAAGAAAAGATGTTTCATGTCAACTCTGATGAAGAATAATGGATGCCATTAGTAAAAATATAGAAAAATATCTTCTAAGGCGTGTGAAATGCATGTCCAGCATTGGAAATGGCGCTTGAAGTACAACTGGTGCTTCAAAACTCACGCATGGCCTATATTTGGCTTCAAACTTAGTTAACTGGATGTAGAACAACCCCAAATTAGGGCACCATCTTGAAGATTCAATTAACTAGTGCATGCAAACTAGTTTTTGCCAGTTATGACTAAAAATAGGTAAAATAGAAGTCGACATGCAAAGAGTTTAACTGAAGATCTAAATTTGGTAAATTGAAAACTCTCTTCATGCGCACTTCTACTTTTGAATTTCAAAAAAAAAAGTCAACCTTTGACTTTAGGCATCCTTCCTTACTTAGACATTTTCTGAAAATTTAGAATCTAAAACCTCAAACGAAGCTCATGTTCGATCACTGATTCTGGTTGACTGTCACGTCGGATCAACTGGCTGACAATCTCGATGAAGAGCAGGACCGAAACTGACAAGAAGATTCCTTGAGGTGGCAATTCAAAATTCAACCATCTGAGGCTTCAAAAAGATGGGCGCCCCTGGCCTCCAGGGGCGCTTTTGACCTCAGTGTTAGAATATTTTCAGGCATTTTCATCATTTTCACCGATAACTTGACCATATTTCACTTGACGTTTCCCAGTATTTGACAAAACTTCAGAACGTGCCGACTGGCTCACTGCGGAGCAGACTAAATTCTGAGCAAAGGCTCCTGATGAACACTTTGTATAAAAACATCTTTAAACCTTCCTAAATCATGGGCGCCCTTGGCCTCCAAGGGCGCTTTTCCCAACCAATGTCATCCCTTA
>VCHN02003451.1:0-14122 GCA_007115665.2 Sequoiadendron giganteum | reverse complement strand
TTTATATTATGAGAGTCCTCCACAACAACCTTTTACAAAACTTTCAAAGGGAAAGCCTTTCTTTCCTTTTCAAACTAAGCTAACTTCTAACTATATGCTATATGCTCTCTACTCTCTAGCTCTGACTTAACTCTTGATCTAATATCTAATATTTTACAAATGAGGGGGGATGCCCCTTTTATAGTTGGCCCAGTCCAACGTACGGCTTGGATTCAATTACAATGAAGGGTTCAAATTGAGCCACATATGCCCTAATTAGGGTTTTTTCCCTAAAAACCGCCACAAAGAGGAGTGGGGTAATAAATGATAGGAAGATTCTCCACTCCTTTGCAGGAACCACTATGAGCCATTAATGCCCACCATCATCACAAGATTCTCGTCCAGAAAGACCTTCTCTGTTCTGCTTGCCAATTCTGTTGCGTTAGGAGGAGGCGAGCATACAACGACACTCAGTTCAAACCTTCCTTGCAAAAAAATTTTCTCCGTTAAGCCCTCCTGTTGCTTTAATTCCTGGACGCACTTCTTCCTCGTAACTTTCATATTTCTTTAGCCCACTGCCTTGGGCGTATTTAGCCTCTTTCGCATCACATTATTAACGCCTTAGCCAAATCTTCACTGCCATTTCTCTTTGCCTTGGGAACTTTTTCACCTAATTTCTTCATCTCTACCTTGTCCCAACACTTAGCCATTTCTTTCAACATTTTCTTCCTGCAAATGAGACATCATGGAGGAGTTTGAAATGTGCAACTTTTCTTCTTCCAAGGTCATAACGTTGTCCAACTTCATCACCTCAAGTCCTCATGCTCTGGCTCCGGTGTTCATCCTGCAAAACAAAAAAAAGAGCGTCAGAACATTTATAATATAAATTCACTTCACTTACCCAATTTCCACGTTCTGACTTCCAAGGTCTGCTTGACCTCCAGATTTGACAAAATTCATCACTTTTCTAGCAAACTTTCATAACTTATCAACATCTGCGTGCTAGGGCGCATGCCATCTTGATGTTTTCATCCTCCTACCTTAGCAATTTCATTCACCTAACTTAGATAAAATTCCACTCATCTTGAGCTTGAGTGCATTTGACCCCTTCTGCTTTCCTTTTCCATGCCTTAGAAAATTTATTCATTTGAGCCTTAGGAAATTCATTAAACAGGTGTTAGGCAAAAATCTCTGTCGAAAATTCTTGAATGAGGTGAGGAAAATTTTAAAATCATCTCCCAGTGGGAAATGTCCAATACCCAGAAGAAATTTCCCTTCAGAACTCATCGTTTTCATGTGTATCCGGACGAAGGGGTTAAGTTTAATTTTTATTATTTTGAGAAAAATAATAAAATTTGCTAAGGTTCATTCCATTTTAATTTTGGGCGCACCTCACACCTGTAGCCTTCACTTCTCAAATCCTGGCATTTTTCTTGATTTTCCGAAGAATTTCCCTTGTCTTTGGGTGCATTTCATCTTGCCTTAAGAAAATTTTATCATTGCCTCTTCTAGGCATATTTCTCACCTTTGCTCTAGAAAATGCCTTAGAAAATAATCAAGTTTTAATTCACCCATGAAGGGCGTACTTCACCAATCATGCTTTTACTTTAATCCCCTTAGGCATTTCCACGCCTAGACTTCTTTTACTTCCCTCACAAACAAGGGCGCATATAGGGGGGTGAGGAGGAAGTATCTTATATTAGAAACTTTTTCAAAATCACGCCTTCCTTGTCCTTATCTTAGGCGCATATAGCATGTGGAGGAGGAATTTCCCACGCCAAGCTTTACCTTGCCTTAACAAATTTCCTTGGGCGCATTTCATGTGGTGTGTAGGAACTTGAAGGCGCATTTCTCATATGGGACTTCCAAGTGAGGGCGCATTTAAAGGGGTGGGAAGGAATTTCCCACGCCTTAGAATATTTTTGATATGCCTTCATTCCTTTGGCGCATTTGACATAGGCTTCTTTCATTTTTCATCACTTAGAAACTTTCTTGGCCACTTCCCTCAAGGGCGCATTTCAACCTATGTGCTGCAATTTTCATAATTTAGAATATTTTCATAACACCACTCTCCCCATCCTTGGCACATTTAGAGGGGTCAACTTCCATTTACTTGCTTTAGGTGTTTTTCTAAGTCATCACACAAGCTGGGCGCATTTAGAGAGGTCAACTTCTATTTTACTTGCCTTAGAAATTTTCCTCAACCTTATGTTACCTTGGGCGCATTTTGCCCATCAAGCTTCCATTCTCAATGCCTTCTACCTCCATGTTCTTCTTTGGGCGCATTTGGGGTATGCAGCTGCAATTTTTCATGACTTAGAAAAATTCTAAGTCCCTTCCTTCTTGAGGGCGCATTTTAGAGGGGGAGCTTCCATTTCACACTTAGAATTATTTTCAACATTCTACTTGCTGACACCTTGAGGGCGCATTTCCTTAGTGGTGGAGGAACTTTCAACGCCTTGAGATTTTTCTTTCACCTCCCTTGTGGCCTTGGGCACATTTCACCTAGGGAGGAGGAAATTTCATTGCCTTAGAAATTTTCTTGCTATGTCTTCTCAGCTTGGGCGCATTTGAGGTAGGGCGGAGGAACTTTTTTGTACTTATAAACATTTTCATCAAGCATCCTCCACTCTTGGGCGCATTTGAGGGTATGAGGAGGAATTTCTCATACTTAGAATTTTTTTGATGCCAGTCTTCATGCTTGGGCGCATTTCATACTTCCTCCTGCCAGTTTCCATTCGTGGACTTGGAAATTTCAATGCCCTCAACTACCTCTTGCTAGTTTCCATTCTTAGTAATTTTTTTGGAGAAGTGAGACTTTTTGTGGCCTTTTATCTATTCTGAACCTGGAGCTGGCGTGTTGTGCTTCTTGTGACCTTGCCACCTTGTTTATACCTGTTGCCCGAGCTCATTTGCTATTTTTAGCAAACCCTAAAATTGATCAACTTCTGCAACTTTGATTGACCTAAAATTCGTTCCACATGATCTTGATGTTTTAAGTGTCCTGTTCACACCTGCCTCTGGCATAGACCTGCTATTTTTAGCCATGAAATGACTTACTAAAAATAGTAAGTGCTCAGATTGCGCTCAAATTTTGCCAGTAGGTTGCTTGAAGGATGATGACCGCGATGGGATATTTTGTTTTGACAACTTTTGTGTTTGTTGGCGTTTCAATTAGCACCTCTGGAGTGCTTATTGGAAACGGACAGCTATTGCAAGTGTGTTAGTACATGCTCTTCGGATTATAGAGAGGAAGATCTCTCTTTGCTGATTTTCTACTGTAAAAAAGGGGTGTACTAAGATTTCCTATCTTTTTTACTCAGCGGCAGGACACAAGGGTGCATAAACCAATGCGCCGTAGCTAAGCTTTTTCTCTGGTTTCCGCAGATCTTAACTACGACTAACTAAGCTTCTAGACTATCCTACCTCCTCAAGATAAACAGAGCATGAGGGCGTAGGAGCGAAATGGTATGGTTGGATCACTTGAATCCTCCGTCTCAATGGAATATGGCCGAGGCTCTGAACCTTCGGAAATATACCAAGATAGGGCTCGATACAAGCAAACACTCGTTACGGTAAACTGGATCTGAGACTTGCCAAGGAGGAGGAACCCCTATCCGAGGTATAGGCTTGGAAGCAGCTCACTGGAAACAACAAGGAACGATGGCCTTTCTAACAGGATTCCCGAGGAGGTGACGACACCTGTCCAAAGTCTAGGCTGCAAGAAAGATCATTAAACAACATCAAACGATAATGATTGATGACAAAATATCCAAGGAGGCGACGACACCTGTCCAAGGAGGAGATTGAAACAATGCACTATTTAAAAACAAGACTTTGAATAACTCAAATAATTAGATCAATCAAGCTTGCACCATCTGATTTATTTCTTTAAGATTCTTCAAAGAATTACAAAGGTCGGGACAGCAAAGGCACGAAATCATGCACAATTGCGATCAACCAACGAACTCTCATCCAAGAGTGAACAGATATAAACAAGCGAACTCTGGCAACAGTGGCGCAGCAATTTTGCTAGCAAATAAAGGTTAAACAAATAAAGAACCTAAGGCTCTTATTTATAGGAACTCAAAGGAGTAGGCAACCCTAAAATCTCCTTGAGTTAACAAACAGTTCTTGCCAATCAACAAGATATTATTCTATGTCTAAAAGTAGGTGAGCAAACAGTTAACTGGAAATCTACTTCAGTTAACTGAAACTAAACAAAAGTCAAACTGGAAGTCTACCTCAGTTGACTGACACCTAACTAAAAGTGAACTTATGTTACAAATGTGTCTCCAAATAGACATCCACCTTTTGAGGAAATCTGAGATCCACAAATCGTGGGAGTCAAATAGACATCCTAGATTAGTGGGATCTGACATGCATGATCTGTGGAGATCTGGAGTCAACTTGGAAAGAGGCATCAAGTTGACTTCAGTCATCATTAATGCTATTTGGAGGGTAGGACGTCCTCCCTTGGTGCTTTACACCTCTTCACCACTGGTCAACAAAGTCTCTATCCAGTCATTGACCTCTTCGGCCTCCGGGCAATTAATGCTCTTCAAGATGACTATGTGGCGTCTAAGCATTTCTTCACCCGTCGTAAGCTGCTGATGATAGGTTATGCATTGGGCAGCTGCTTCATCTAACTGGACAGACATGGCTGCAATTTTGGCTAATTTGCAGCCATTGGGATCTTCAAGGAATGAAGATCGGATGACATCCTGGAATCGTGTCTGCACGGTTTCAAGTTCCACATACTCTCCTCCTTCCCGCTGATATTCTAACTCCGGGAAGGATATTACCAACGTTCTTGCGAAGTTGATAATATTGGCGACGAAGCGTCTATAGTCAATCAGCTCCACAGAGTTGGCATCATAGGCTCTCACCTTGTATGCCACCTGTTCTTTCCACTCAAAGAGATGGTGTTTATTTTCTGTGGTCGTAACTGATTCATATGCTTGTTGCAAATCAGCAACTGTCGCCTCCTCTCTCGGCCTCTCTTGAGCTGCCTTTATATCTGACTTCTGGATTTCTGATCGAAGTCCATGTGCTCTGTCTCTCAGCTGATATGCTTCTGTCAACACACACCGCCCTTTGACAACAAACTCATCCACTTGACGTCTCAAGTGTTTACCGTATGTAATCAACTGATGATGGTTTCTTTCAGCTGGGAGATCCAACAGTCCTTGAGGCAAAGCCGAGGAGTTTGGAGTGTCATGTATCAAACTAGAAATGTACAACTTTAGCTGACGGATTTCAGCCTTCAAGGCTGCTTTGTCTTGTCCATCTTTTGTCATCCTTTCTTTGACACTCGCCGAGGCAATTCCAAGAAGGTCTGCCTCCACCTGTCGAGTGGTCTTTCCAAGGTTCACCTTTGAAAGCGTGAAATCCTCAACCCTCACATTATGTATATCTTTGTCTTCAGGTGGGGCAGCAGTCTCTATGATAACCTCGTTCTCTGCATTCTTTTCTACATGCGTCTGCTTCTTCAACTTCTTTACCGGCATGTCTTGTGGGACATGATGGAATTCAGAGAAGTCAAGCTGATAAGAAGGCCTCTCCCTCTTCCTCCCAAGCGAGCTTTCCAGCCAGATAGAATCTCGGCTAGCATCGCTGGGAGGAGGAACATAGGTCCCCTGAATGCTAGAAGAACGAGACTGTGCCGTGGCAATGTCTCGTGGTGGCGAGTCCAAATCAATAGGACTTTGTGACCTCTGTGATGGTGGTGAAGCTGGTGGCTCTGTTTCTATCACTGGCACCGCTTCTGCTACAACTTTTTCTACAATGGTTTCCATCTCTACAGCGATTATTTCAATCACTAGTTCTTGTGTAGTTGCAGCGGTCTCAACTGTCTCAGGCAAATTGGTGGCTGTCTCCACCTGTACCTCTTGCCGGCTTGTGCTGGCAATTCCTTTTCTCCCCCATGTGCTTCCTGACATCCGCATTCCTTCTGGAGGAAAGCTCATCTTCTTCTGTCTGGGTTTCCTCCTAGACGTGGAAGGTAGTGTAGACTGAACCGCTGGCGGCTCTGATCGGGGAAGTACTACCTTCCTTGTCCTTTTACTGTCCAGGTAGAGTTGACTGTGTCGAACTACTCTACCCGTTCTTTCCTCAATAGACGTACTCTCTTTCGCGTACCAGTCTACCTTGCCGAGTGGTTGTGAATCCACTAGACCCGTGAAGAAGGAAGAAAGAATAACTTCTCCTTCGTCTTCAGATAAGCCCTCGATGTCTTCTGACATGAATTCTGCAATCTGCGAGAGCTTGAATCTGCTATGGTTCCTTCTTCTCACTTCGAACTCATCCTCGCAGTTGACCCAAAAATCTTCCATGAAAGGTTCATGTGATGATCTTTGCTCAAGGTGAGCTGCGAAGATGCCTCTGGGGTCATAGGATGGCCTCCTGTCGATGAGGTACTTGAGATTAAATCTCACTATTTCTTGGCTTATCAACCTTGCATCGGCTGCAGTTCTGCATCTGTAGAGTCCCATCTGAAGAGGAAAGTTCACTGCAGCCTTTTTCTTTACGCGAAGGTAAGAGTGAACTCGGCCAATTGCCTCAGGAATTCCATGAACACTACCCTATCTGAGGGGTAACGTGGCATCATGGCGGGGTGGCCATTATAGCCATACACGCGTATGTAGGTGAAAGTGGGGAATTGTATGAACCAATCCGCCCAGTCCACCATTGCTGCCTTAGCTGCTGGTGAAATACGCACGTGCATCTCATGGTCTAGCTCGTGCACGGTGTGCATAGTAAAAAGGTCATTTATTCTTTTGAAATGTCTTTCCGCTAGAGTGAACTCCAAGCGAGGAAAGTATTCTTGTACCTTTTGCACACCCAGGGTTCCCACAGTGTTTAATGTTCTGAAATCGCCTTGGAAGGCTATCAGGTAGACCAGGTATGAACACATGTGGAAACGGTGCTCTTCTAGAAATCCGGTGAATTGTTGATGGAGTGTGTCACTGATCAGGGAGGCCTAGTCGTAACGTTCTTTTCTGCTGATTATCTTGCCAATAATGTAGAACATCCACGGCTGGAAGGATTTTCCCTCCTCTTGTCCAGTGACTCTGCTGAGTAGGGTGATTAGCACTCCGTACTCGTCTTTGAATTCTCCTCTACCAACTAATCTGGGCAAACTGTTTCTCTTTGTTTTCAGCCAATGTTCAGCCATTATAAGCGAACACTTGTCTTTTGAAGCCTCGAATGCCTTTTCGCATTCTGTCACTGATATGACCTTCTTGGTAGGGCATGGTGGGATTGCAAAACAAGTCTCTATGTCTACCGGCTTCAAGCTGCAAATCACCCTCCCGTCAACTGACAGGATCTCTCTTGTAGTCGGGTTGTAATGCTTAGTGCAAGCAATTACAAGCTCGATGCTTTGTAAGGTGATTGGAATAGATGCTGCTTGAAACAAACCGGATTCTTCGATGTTCTGCAATGTGATTTGATTCATGCCCTCCAAGTCTTCAGAACTGACCTCTGGATTTTTCTGCCATAAGTCTGTATCAGTCGTTTTCAGGTAATCATGGTATAAGACTGTTTTGGTCTTGTATTGTACCTGAGAGTACTGCATTCTGAAAACCTTGAATATTGACTGGGCACTTGACCCTGTTCTGACACTTTTCTGGAAATGCTAAAAATAGCCTCGCCGGGGGTAGTTTTTACGAAAAAATCTGAGACATGGGTTTTGTTAAGAATGATTTTCTAAACAGACCCAGATCGTCAGAAATTCGAAAAAACGAGTTTTTCTTTGACATGCAAGAGCCCTTCGGTGGCAGAGGCAGCAAGGGCACCAGAAAGTGATTTTTCTCGAAAAAATCTAACACATGGGTTTTGTTCGTGCTTCAGAGCCAAACAAACCCAGTTTGTCCGTTTTTCAATATTATGACTTTTTCCGGAAACCCTAAAAAATAGGGGCAGCAGGGCTACTTTTTCTGAAAAAATCTACCATGTGGGTTTTGTTGAAAAAGCTGTGCTGATCATACCCAGTTGGTCAGATCTGTGAAATCTGTCGTTTCCTGTGACATGCAAAAGAAATATAGACAGAAGTAGAGGAAGTAGACAGAAGATGGATTGGAAGTTATAAACTGCCACTTTGCAATAATCTGTCTCTGGAAGCAATCTTGGGAGAAGAATGCTTTTACTGCCAATGATCTTCAAAAATATTGAAGATCCGTTCAAAACCCCTGCCAGATCTTGAAAACTTGTTCTTGGGAGCTACTTGATGTTTTATCCTTCAACCTGCAAAAAGAATAATGAGGAAAGGGATGCCTAGCATGAATATAAGGCAATTAGGGTTAAGATCCACAAAGTATGGAAGATAACTCATCATTCAGGCCTGATTTGGAGTTCCAAAAGATGATTTCCACTGATTGTGGAGTGTTTTTCTCTTTTTGGCTCCAAATTTGCTAACTCAAGTCAACATTTCTGTTTGACTTTCCTTTAGGCGTCCAACCTTGAGTTTGATCTTTTTGCCTATTTTGCAAGCTGAAGTGCTCCTGTTTGATCTTCGATTCAGGTTGCTCAGTTGATCTCGAGCAGTATCTGACAGTTCTGTTGTTGAGGCAGGATCAATGTGATTAGATATGCCTGGGAGAGGTTAGCTCAGAAAACTGAGTTTAGGTCTCCAGAAAGAAGGGCGCCTTTTCTTGAAAGGGGCGCTTTTGACAATGCCTTAGTCAATTTTCACTGACTCGTTCTTCGTTTTGACCTTTTCAGACCCTCTTTGCTTTGATCTGACGTTCCCGATGTTTGATGAATCAGATGATTCTGCTTGATGATGCGTCGGGTAGCTGGTTCAGTCTTGTTCACGATGCCTGACTTTGCAGTGGCAGCTGGCAAGTTTTGGGCCTCCAAACTAAAGGGCGCCCCTGGCCAGCAGGGGCGCTTTTAGCTTTTGCTTGGTTTCATCTTGGTTGTGGACTGCCAGCCTTTGACCTTCTTCATCAGTCGATTGATTTGTCGGAAGTTCTTGCTGATAGTCTCGCTGACGAGATAGGTCATAGCTGAGAAGGTCGTCTTGGGAGGTAGTGAAGATTCCGGCTGAATCTGGACACCTTTAGGAAAGGGCGCCTTTCCTTGAGAGGGGCGCTTTTAGCCATGCCTTAGCCATTTTCTGGCTTATCTTTCCAGTTTTTCAAATTTGGCTTTTTCTGCTTGATCTCGTCTCGTGATCGTCTGGTGTGTCTTGTGGACTTGCTGTTAGATTGATCACGTGGCCGGGAGGAAGCTGGAAAGATATCATGTATAAAGCTACAGCTCTTGGATTCATCTGATGTCTGCAACTGAGGGGCGCCCCTGGCCAGCAGGGGCGCTTTTACCTTGAAGCTTTCAGATTTGGCACTTCTGTCGTCAATGGATCCTCCATACTTCGCTGACGGTTGGTCAATGATTGCTGAATCAGATAATCTTGCTGATTGTTTCGTTGTCGAGCTAGTATGAAAGTGAAGAGGATGACTGTTTTGACACTGCCAGATGATTTGATTTGCCCTCTGAGGTTCAAGGGCGCCTTTCTTCAAGAGGGGCGCTTTTAACCACTGTAGACTGTGTTTTGCCTTGGTAGACAAAACGTGCACCTTCCAGACTTAGCCAAATTTTGGCCTTTTCCGTTTTGAGAATCTCCTTCGTTGAACGTCATCATTTTCATCCTTTTCCGCCATGGTTTTTTCGTTGAAGCTTTTGAGGTTTAGCTTTCAGCACCTGGTACTGGCCAATCTGCCATTAATGGCTGCGGAGCTCCTAACTTTGTTCCTGAAAAATAGAAATAGACCCACCAGAGTAAAACATATTTTTTGATAATTCTGACTTGATCAGTGTGATCGTGAAGGCAATTAATCCTATCAGAATTATTTTCAATCATTTCCGGGAAGGTCCTATTTTTTAGGGTTTCCATAAAAATAGGGGTGTAAAACCCTAATTTTTGGTTTTTCAAAATTTTAACCATAGGTTCCTTGACAGAAACCCACAAGGATTTCATATTTGGTTTGACCTAAAACATACTTTAGATGGCATTTTTACGTTGTTTAGCTCAATTTAAGCAGAATGCCAAAAATTTCATTTTGGGTATAACAGTGTTTCACCCCCTATTTTTAGGCATAACAGTGGAAACCCTAATTTGACTTGCATGTGCCCTGAACGGTCTCCATTTGACTTGATTTTTGTTGTACGCCGCTTTGCCTATTGAACTGAAGTGTCAGGTGGTTGCTGGAGTGAAACTGCTATTTATAGTAAGTGTCCGGAAAGTGATCAATCTGATGTCGGATGAGTTTGCATGTTAAATTGCCCGTGGGATCTCAAAAAACCCAGAAAAACCCAGAAAATTGGTCTACATGTGAGCACTGGCTAAAAATAGTAAGTCCCTGAAAAATGATCCATCTTGCTTGCATGTCATATCACTGCGAAGCTCTCGAAAAACCCATAAGGAATATCCAGACATGCACTGAAAAACTCATGCAAATCCTTGAAGTGGCTCCGAAGCCGAAATTGCCAAAAATAGCAATTTCTACAAATCTACTCAAAGTTTGCGTGCAGGCACCTTGAAGTTACCTGGATGTGCTGAAGCAGTCAGAATCCCAAAATTCTGAGGAAAATACCTCCAAATTAGGTACTTATTAAAAATAGTAAGTTGTCAGATTTCAGTGAAAATTTGATGGGATCCTGCCTTGAGTCTTTTGATCGTAGTGCTGAGCTCAGTTTTCACTTTGATAACTCCATTTGACCTCAAACAAGCCTGAAGAATAAAAACCCTAATTTCACAGACTTAGCCAAAATTTTAACATGGTCAAATGATGGGACATCCCTGGAAGGACAAAAGATCAAAGAGAGAGAGACGCAAAAACAAAGCCAAAAGACTAGAAAGGAGCAAAAATTAGGGGGTCCCCATCTGGAATGGGGTGATGTGTGAAAAGGTCACAACAGGTAGGATAGTTTAGAAGCTTAGTTAGTCGTAGTTAAGATATGCGGAAACCAGAGAAAAATCTTAGCTACGACGCATTGTGTTTATGCACCCTTGTGTCCAGTCGCTGAGTAAAAAAGATAGGAATCTTAGTACGCCCCTTTTTTACATAGAAAATCAGCAAAGAGAGATCTTCCTCTCTATAATGTGAAGAGCATGTACTAACACACTTGCAATAGCTGTCCGTTTCCAATAAGCACTCTAGAGGTGCTATTTGAAATGCCAACACACACTTAAAAGATTTTTAAACATCTTCATTCTTGAGGGCGCATTTAGGGGGGGGAGGAGGAATTTCTCAACACTTAGAATTCTTTCTTGCCTCCTCCATGACTTGGGCGCATTTGAGAGGTGGAGGAGGAACTTTTCTTGTGACTTAGCAACTTTTCTCCAGCCTCCTCCATCAAGGGCGCATATGAGGGGGTCCTCAAGAAATTTTTCATGACTTGAGAGATTTGTTTTATGACTTGCTACTCTTAGGGCGTATTTTGCCCCTCCTCATGCACGTTTCATCACAGACTTAAAAATTTCCTCAGGCTTCCATACCTTGCCTGCCCTGTTTACTATTTTTAGTAAGTTTTTTGATTTCTTGACCTTGGCAGCTTTGTTTGACTTGAAATTTTCACCATGTGGTCCTCATTGCCTGGTGAACCTGTTTACACCTGCCTCTCATGCGAACCTGCTATTTATAGCCATGTTTTGGAGGTGACTTACTATAAATAATAAGTGCACGGATTGCGCTAAAATCTTACCGGTAGACTGCTGGAAGGATGCTAATCGTAGTGGGATACCTTCGTTTTCGGAGGTTCTGGCTTTTTACCGCTCATTTTGAGTCTTGAAGTCGAAAACCCTCATGTGGCTTAAATGACATCCGTGTGACTTGATTTTTGTTGCATGTTGCTTTGCTCGTGGAACTGAAGTGTCAGGTGGCTATTAGAGTGAACATGCTAAAAATAGTATGTGTCTGAAAAAGTAACTGTTTAGCTACCGGATGAGTATGCATATCACACTGCCCGAGAGATCTCAAGAAACCCGGAAAAACCCAAAAAACTGGTCCACATGCGGGCACTGGCTAAAAATAGTAAGTCCCTGAAAAATGACCAACTCTGCTTGCATGTCACATCGTTGCGAAGCTCTAAAAAAACCCCAAAATATTCTCCAAACATGCATTAAAAAAGCACACATGCAAACCCTGAAAATTGCCTCTGAAGCCCGAACTGCTAAAAATAGCAAGTTGTCCGAATCTACTCAAATTTTGCGTGCAAGTACCTTGAAGTACCCTAGACGTGGTGGAGTAGTCAGAATTCCAAAATCTTGAGGAAAAGATCCTAGATTGAGTACTTACTAAAAATAGTAAGTCGTCAGAACTCAGTGAAAATTTGATGGGATCTTGCCTGAAGTCTCCTGATTGTGATGCCATTCTCAGATTTCACTTTGCCAACTTGATTTGACCTCAAAGCAGCCTAAAGAATAAAACCCTTAATTTCATAGACTTAGCCAAAATTCCAATAGGTCAAAAGATAGGGACATCCCCGAAAGGACAAAAGGATCAGAGAGAGACGCAAAACCAAAGCCAAAAGACCAGAATGGAGCAAAAATTAGGGGGTCCCCATCTGAATGGGGTGATGTGTTAAAAGGTCACAACATTAGCGCCACCTCGAATAAATGTTCCTGAACATTTCAGGACTTCCCCTTTCATACTCAGAACCTTTGGATAATTCTTTCCAACCTATCAACTGGCTAGGGGACATACTTAAAAGGGAAGAGGAATCCTAAATTGGATCAAGGCACTTCATCTTTTTATTACAAGTGTGTGCATATGCATTTATTTCAACTCAAAAGAATATTGAAGCTCCTAGAATCTGTCATGATGAGCTACATAATGATCCTAACTTTAAAAGCATCCTGTAATTCCCATGAATATTGCTCCATTGCCAGCCATGCGTTCATAGCCCCGATGGAGTTATTCGCAAATTCCCAAAGCCATATACTTTGATATTTCTTTCATTGCTCTTTTTCAAATATTTTTTTTCTTTCTAGCACATCTTGTCTATTCTTTTCTGTGTATTCGCAATTGGCTCATAAGCAGTGAAGCTCATCTGGGTTTGAGAATTACAGGGGTGGTTAAGTAGGATTCAAGATTTTTCACCTGCCACGACTTCTCCCAAGAAACCTCAATGACTTAAAGCAATTAATTATGTGTAAAATATAGTAATCATGAGACTTGGTGTCAAGACACAATAGATGATTCCCTTCCAAGTCAAGTACAAATCCTAACCAAATGATAAATCTTGAAAGAACAACCTATGATTCTAAAGCGCTTCCTGAATGGCACAACACCCCCTTCACAAATGAGATCCCCTTTATTCTCAACTAAACTAAGCAACAACTAAACTAAGGAAAGCAAAGCGGACCAAGGCAAGCAAAAAAATAAAATGAAAACCTACTCTAACAGGACAAAATTTCGAACAGACAAAACTCGGAGGACAAAAATATATGCGACTCCTAGCATGACTTCTTAGGACATTCCGCGACAACGCAACAACAGTGATAGTGCGGAGCCTAGCAAATCTGTCTTTGAACTCAGAAAAGTAATCTTTTACAATATCTCAAACTCAAGCAAAACATTAGGAAAGATTAGCAATTGAGGCAACTCATTTAGACCATGATTAATCCACAAGCAGGTTGTCTTTCCTAGACCTCCATAATCAAATTCATAACTTTCAAAATCAAGAGCAAGGAGAGAGACAACCTGGTGTTCTTCGTGCTTGAATGGAGACTCTTGATTGTCGTGCATCAGCCTACTGTGTGAAGAGAGATTCCAAACCTCCTCTGGAGGTCGCCAGTGGTGATGTGTGGTTCCGTTTGCAACTATGACATGCAAAATTTCACTTGCTGATTCATCTTGAGACCTTCTTGGAGGTAGACTCAGTGCCCCTTCGAATTGTTCATCACTCTTTGTTCCATCAGGTGGTACTTGGCCTTCAAGTTGATATTCTTCTTTTATCCATTCATCTTCAGGAGGTCGCAATTGGTGATACAATACTTCGCTTGTATCATGCTCATGAAATTTTGACTCAAACTTGAAATCCTGGAACAACTCTTTTATGTCCGTATCCTAATGTTGAATAAACCAAGCATCCTTGTGCACATCTGTAAGCGTGTCCTTAAAAACTAAGGATTCCT
>VCHN02002152.1:0-18337 GCA_007115665.2 Sequoiadendron giganteum | reverse complement strand
TCATAGGCCATACTAGCAATACAATGATGGCATGTACTTGAACTTTTGATATATGCTATATGAGCATTCATTTTATTTTTTTATGAGTTTATGTTGGATTAGATGTCGATGTGATTTATTAAATATCCTTAGTGACTATGTTTAATAAATGTCTCCATGATCTAATTAAAACCTTTTAGATGCTACATTGTGATTGAGCTTGTTATGTTAAATTAAATGCACCTATGATCTAATTTTAGAAAATTAAATGCATAAGGATGTAATCTAACATAAAACACAAGATGAATTTGAATATAATTTAAACAAAAGTAATAATCCAAACTTATTGAATAATTACTCCATAATCTAAGACACACAAATATATGTTTGTTGAATAAAGAAGCAATGCAAGATAAAATAGAAAACCATCTACATAATCTAACAAAACTGCTTTAAGATACATACTATTCAAAAAAAATGTTGTATAATACTGACACAAATATATGCGGTATTTATAGGTTCTTTGAGAGGCATACCATCTATTTTTGTTAATGTGTATACTCCAGACCCATAACTTTCATCAATTATGTAAGGTCCTAACCAATTAGGTTTGAACTTTCCTTTTTCATTTAGGGAGGCATTGGCATTACGTTGATTCTCATATAACACCAAGTCACCTTTATTAAATGCATGAGGAATGATATTATCATTACAACTACATTGCATTTGTTTAGAATAAGCTTGGAGATGCTTGAGAGCGTCAATGTGTTGTTCATCAATCATTTCAAGTTGATGCAATCGTTGCTCTTTATAAGTATTATCATCAAGAAGCCCCTTGAGAGAAATTCTTAACGAAGGAATCTCTAGCTCTAAGGGCATTATTGCCTCAACATAGTAAACAAGGTTATAGGGAGTGTTTCGTATAGATGTTCTAATACTTGTACGATAAGCCCACAACACATAAGTTAACTGAGTGTGCCAATCTTTATGATGCTTGCTTACTATTTTCCTTAAGATTCATTCAAGATTTTTGTTGGTTGATTCCACTTGACCATTTGATTGAGGATAATAGGGTGTTGAAAATCGATGTTGAATATGAAAAGTTTCCAAAAATTTCTTCATGTCATTGTTCTCAAAAGGAGTTCCATTGTCTAAAACTATTACATAATCAAAATCGAAGTGGGCAATAATGTGTTCCAATATAAAATGACATATTGCAGCAGTTGTCGTGGAACGAAGAGGGGTAGCTTCTACCCATTTTGTGAAATAATTCATTGTGTCAATTATAAACATATGTCCAACGGAAGAGGGTGGTGCTTTCCATTAAGATATGAACCCCAAACCGAGAATGGCCAAATAGGAACTTGGGCATGAAGTTCAGAAGCAAGAGCATGAATCACATTGTTATATTCTTGACATTTATGACATTTCTTAATGTGATCAAAACAATCTTGTTCCATATGTCTCCAATAGTATCCTATACAAATTAGCTTTTGAACTAATGCTCTTCCTCCAAAATGTTCCCCATAAGCACCTGCATGAGCTTCTTCAAGTGTTATAGGTATTTTAGATTGTTTAAAACATCTAAGTAAAATACCATCAAACAATCATCTATATAACACATCCACAAGGATTATGTATTTAGATGTGAGTTTTTGAAGATGGGTTCTAGTGTTTTTAGTTGTAGGCTCAGGAAAGGTACCTTCTTTTAAGTAATTGAATATCATTGTGTACCATTCACTAGAGTTTTCAATATCGGTTATTAACACTTCTTTGGTTTTTTCATCTATCGATGGTTTTGTAATCATGTGGACTATAAATTTGAAATTGAGAGAAGGATCTTCAGGAGATGCAAGGGAAGTAGCATTTCCCATTGCATCTGCGTGTCGATCATCCTTTCGTGGTATGTTGTCAATGGTATATGATTTAAATTTATCTAATAATGTCATCGTGAGGTCCTTATATTGAACAAGTTTATCATGCTTTTCTTGATACAAACCATTTATCTATTTAATGACGATTTGAGAATCGTCGAAGATGGAAATCAATACAAACTTGCCACTTCCCCCTATTTTTGGGCACAATCACCAATGGGGCACCCACTGGCTATCTAAAATGGGGTAGAGTAATCGAGCATCAAGCAATTTTTGTAGTTCTCCTTTTACAATTTATCTCAATGCAAGGTTAATTCTTCTTTGGGGTTGTCTTACTGGTGTACAATCATCTCTAATATATACCTTGTGAGTGCAAAGTTTAGGATCCAATCCTTTCATATCATGATAATCCCATGTAAATTCACTTTGGTGGGCCTTCAACAAGTTTGCCAATGACAATTGTTGTTCTTTACTCAATTTCTTGTTGATATTCAGATATTTCCCTTCTGACACTTGCACTTGTGTAGTTAACTCAACAATATCTACTCCACTAATGCTTGGTGCTTTAATTTCATGTTGCAACAATGCATGGAACATACATGTCACTAAAGGAAGGTCGGTTGTAGGAAAGGTGTCTACAAGGCAAGTTGTTGTAGGACAAGTGGCTACAGGAAGAGCGGGCAAGAGTGTTTTCACCGTATCAACAAAATGAGAGGATAATGCTTCCTCTACCACATAATGGTTTTGAAGTATGTTAGACAATACTTCATCTTCATCTTGAATTTGCAGGAAAGGAATTATGTTGAACATCATAAGTTGTGCTACAGAATTAACTTCCTTGGCCTCTTCACCAACATGGGGCCATACTGAATCATCCTTAACATGGGATGGCTAAGTAGGAGGGTAGAGAACAAGATTTTTGGTGCTCTTCCCATCTAAAATAGTCATGTCTCTTGTTCAACATCCAATATAAGCATCTACTGTTGCTAACCACGGTCTTCCAAGAATGATGGGGTACCCACCTAATGTGGCTTTAGGAGAAGGAATCATAAAATTTGTTGGGTATTCCCAAGAGTCTAGAGTTACCACTAGATCTTCTACTATACCATCAGGCGTAATAGTAGAACTGCTAGCAAGCTACAAGATAGTAGGAGTAGGTCTCATGCTCACAATATTTAGTTGTTGTAGGATTTCCTTGGTCATAACATTTATTGCTTCTCCCAAATCAATCAAAGCATTCTTTATCTACATCCCATTTATAACAAATCCTACCATAGGACTCCCTAGGTCGTTGTACTTGGGAACAGTCACTTTCCCAAGCATGATATCAACAAGTTGTCCCACCACATGAACTCTAGTGAGGTTTTTCTTCTTCTTGTTTGGCTTTTTAAGGCATGCTTCTTTTATGGCTTTTCCATATATGGGAACATCTTTGATGGCCTGGAATAGAGGTATCTGGACACATATATGCTTTAGTTGATCTAGAATATAAAATTTGTATCCTCCTTTTCTTCTTTTTGCTTCACAGTTTCCAACCTCTAGGGAAATGGTGGTTTAGAATCAGTCTGTTTGGTTGGGACTGGTTTAGGATTTTTAGGTGGACTTGGATGAACAGGGATATTCAGAGGCTCCTCTTCCACAAGAAGCTCAGTAATAATAGGTGTGGAAGGGGCTAGCAAAGTAGTTCTTGAATACAAACAGATGTCACTTACACTCGCAACATATGAAGAGAATTGATGTGGATGAACAGAGTATACTGGCTACTATTGTGGTTTATTATTCGGGTTAGGTGTGGGCTGAGATGGTAGTTGAGTAGGTTTAGGCACATTTGAACTTGGATTAACAAGAGGAGGCATTATAGTAGGTTTTTGGGGCTGAGAAGGTGGCTACATGTAATTGGTTGTTTGGCTTGGCCATTGTTGTCCTACCCTCCATTGAGATGTTTGCTACCAATTTCTTGGAGATGACTATTGCCAATTCCCCTGAAACTATTGCCAATTCCCCTGAGGTTGCTGCCACTTGGGTGGAGAGTTTTGGTGATTAGGCCAAGCATTTTGAGGGCTGTTCCAAGGTTGTGGTGGGTATCCTCCATAATTAGATGGATATGGGGGTTTCCATTGATTGCTAAATGAATAAGAATTGAAATATGGCCGAACAAAAGATAGTGGATCTGGTGGCATACCTTGTTTTAGAGCCCATGGCCTACTTTGTGAAACATAGTATACTTGATCTTCTTCTCCCCAAATTGGCTTGAACTCGGGTGCCATCTACTTGTTGTCAATATTGGTTATCATCTTGCATTTGTAGTCCTTCTTCTTTTGTCTTCAATGAGGGAAATATTCTGCCAACATTGCCTCTGCCTCCTCTTGTTTCTTCTTGTCCTGAAGTGAATCCAAATGAGTATCCATATTTTTTATGATGTCTTGCTTGAAATCTACTAGTAAGTGAGTGATATCCATCCTTGAAAATCCACTGGTGGATGACTTACCCATAGAAAATTGGTAAGCTCTCCCCTTCTTTGAGGCTGGCCTAGACTAATTCTGACATATTTTCTTGATATCCACCCAAGGAACTTGGGTGGTATCTCCTCCTCCTATCAGGTCCAAGGCATCAATACAACCATCATTAATTCCTCTCAAGAAAATAAAATTTTGTGATTCTTCATTGAGTGTATGTTGTGGAGATTTCTGTAGGCAAAACAAAAATCTTCAAATGAAATATTACAGGCTCTCATCTTCATTTTGCTGCATCCTGAAAATGTCATCTCCTCTCATGTCACTTCCCCTATAATACTCTTTATATTTCTCAAGGAATTTTTTCTTCATGTCCTCCCAAGTCTCCATAATATCTCTACCTAGGCTCATGAACCATCTTAATGCAACTTCTTTCAAGGTGGCAGGGAATAGCTTAAGCTTATGGGCATCAATGGTATAGTCATAGCTTTTGCAGAGGATATCAAACTCAAACAAGAATGTATTAGGATGTTCTATGACAAGTCCATAGAACTTGGGAAAAAACTGAAGCAAGGATATTTTTGAGGTTGTCTACTTCATTCTGATGAGCAATGGGGAAGGGAAAAGTTGGTTGGTTAGGTTTATTAGGTCTGTTTCTATTTGCATCACCCATATCTACTTGATGAAATTCCAAAGCAAAGGGTTCTTCAACAAGATTTTGATCTTCAAGGGAAAATTCAGAATTGGTCATATTAGGAAATGTATTAGCAAAGGGGTATGGCTCTTCTTCTTCTCTATTTCGGGGCAGCTTTTGATACTCAACTATCTGGAATAGATCAGGATTGTTAGGAAGGAATCTCCCATGAACATCTCTTTTTCTTTCTCTATGCATACGAACTCATTATCAGCCAACTCACACAAAGAACAATAAAATAATAAGGAGTTCATAACTCTTCTAACAAGGCCTGTATACAAAGAACAACTCCAAAAATACTGTTGAATCCCTCGTATGTTGTTTTGTCCTTGATGTCATCTTATGGTTATCTGGCATCTTGATGGATTGATGGTTATCTTCTCAGTTGATTCATATTTTGGTTGGCACATTCACATCATTGGTTTTATCATTTATATCTTGGTGGCTCTGATCGTTTAACTTCATGTGCAGATTACAAATGCTTGTTGAGGCATTCTGGCCACATGTCATTTGTCTCCATTTGATCAGGTGATACATTTATGGTTTAATCTTTTACTGGTTTAGTGATGAATCTATACAGGTTGTTACAGTGTGAATTTAACATGAAAATTCAGTCTTCTCTATTCATTATAAGTCTTTGGACTTCATTTGGAAATGGCAAATAATATTGCATTTGAGCATATCAAAGTGGCTTTCGACCTTTGGTAAAGGGAAATATCAAGTCTTTGATATTTACTTATGTGAATAATGTGGTCTTTTCAAAACATTTCCTTGGGCATGATTATGTCGGCAGTTGACTTGGCAAATTGGTAAAGGCTTTTATTTAAGTTTTTTTTGGACAGCATAATTACCTCTATTTTTTCCCATGGACTTGACATGGAATAATGAGTGTGTTTATTCATCTGTCCTTCGGACTCCAAACTTTATTCATTTCTACAAAAGTAATTCGCACTTTCTTGCATTGGAAGTTTAGGGAAAAAAACGTTTTGTTCTTTCACGTTTTTGTGTTGCCCATAGTCTAGCCGCCACCATGCATCCTCTACCATGGGCATTTCTGGTTATCCTTGGTGTTTTTGCTGTTGGACAGCAGTTGGGAGCAATCAGGAGCTCTCCACTGAAGTTGCTCCATGTGTCTTCCTGCAGCCACAGGCTGCAAACTTCTTTTTGGGAGGTTGTGTGGTCGTTTTTCCTCTCCATTGCAGATCTAGTTATCTATTTTTTGAACAACAATTTCATTTTGCCAAGTATTTTCTCTTTGATTGGTTTGCAAATACACTTCAAGTCAGCAAAGGTTATTTCGAGCCATGTCTTCTCTTTTTTTGAAAATAGAGAAATGAAAAACGTTTTCGTTCTTGTCATGAAAAATCTGAAATGTTTACTCCATTCTTTGACGGCACTTTGGAAAGGTTATCATAAGGTTGTGTGATTCATTTCTGTTTTGGATAGTGAGTATAAGAGATACCTCAAGAATCTTATCCAGTTCACCCTTGAATTCGTTGATAACCGTTCTTATTTGTTTCAACTTACTATTTCAGCTTGTCATCATAATGATTTCAGCTTCTTAAAAATTACAGTTACTATGCTGGGTATATTCTGTATGGGTCTTCATTTACTAAAAATACTCCAGCTACATTTCTGGTTCAGTCAAGGTAAAATGGTTATCATTTGTTCTTTTAGAAATGATGTGCTCTCATTGCATTTTTTTTAAGCACTGCATGTGCAGGCTTCTAGTGAAGACAAGGCTCTGTCATCCATCTATTCTTGGTCATTGTTGCTTTGTCCTAAACAGAATGAAAGAATATCTTTATTGTGAACTCTGCACTTCATATCTGACCTATCAGTTATTATGCAACCTGAAAAATTTACTTGCATAACCTATTTTCTGAAAAGAGAAATTCGAGAAAAAGCTGTAATACTTCCAATTTGTAATGATGTTTTTTTGAAAAAGGAAAAACCAGTGAGCTTAGGGTTCAATCATGATAGAATATAAAAAATGAAAAACAGGGGTATTATGATTGAGAGTTTTGGAAGTCTATACTGTCCTTAAGATGCTGAAAGTTGGAAAACACAGTGTGTATTCAGATGTGTAGTTTTCTATATGGAAAAACAATTAAAATCAAACAGTGAAAAAGAAAGAAAGTATGTATGATTGAAAAAAGTTTGATGAAACTGTATTGTAATAGTGTTAGGATTTTCCTCAAGTTGTCTTAAGGCTTGATAATGGGTGTAACACTGAAAAGTCACTCTTGACTTTTGAATGTTTTACACATTGTCCGTCAAGAGGCACTTGACAGAAATCAAGTGAAATAGAGAAATCCTCTGTACTATTGTATGTTCTATTTAGTATCAGGAAAGGGGTTAGTGCTCCTTGAGATTGGTGTCTCTAAACAGAGGGGTTGGTGCTCCTTGAGTCGGTGCTCAGAAATCAGCCATTGAGGCTTTATCAAAATAAATTATTGAAATGAAAGCCTGAAAAAGGCAGCAGGTTCAGGAGTGGGTTTTCTACCCTAGGAGGGTTTTCCACTCAGCATATCTTGTGTCTCTGTGTCTCTTTTACTTATGCACCTTACTGCTTTAAATTGCAATGTTACATTACTCATTTTCAATTTATATGATTGCATTCGATCACATGAATGACACTATCACTGAAAATGAAAACATATGTATGACTCTTTTCAGTTTCAGTTTAAAATGTTTAAGAAATCATAAACACTGATTCACCCCCCCCCCCCTCTCAGTGTATTTTCACTCCAACAAATACTACAGTGAGAAAAACTATCAATGACTCTGAAGAACTACCTAGTTTGACACAATCCCCAATAATGGCGCAAAAAATGTTGGCCTCCTACAATGATTCAATAACTAAGCCTTTACAACTGTGATTCAAAGATTGGACATCTAGCCTAAATAGCTATCTCAACCATCATGAAGGTGCATTTAAATTGTCTACCCAAAGACGTGTACTTGAAATGGGTCAGCACTATATGTGCACTAGGAATCCAAAGTAGTCATATATATCCTATAGCTAAGAAAAACATAATGTTGAAAGTAAATTGCTTGGAAGGAAATAACATAAATGTTGAACATAACCCAACAACTAGATTAAACTGAAATGCATGACAAAAATGAAGATCTGAACGAACAAACAAGAAACTACTTTGTCTGCTTTGGCTACAGGAACAGTCACAAAATGGAATTCTAGTGGCTGCAAGAATAGTCAGTGCCGGATTTCTTAACTAATCACTAAAAAAAAAAAAAAAACTAAACTAAAAATAATGTACGGGATGGAATATTCACCGAGTGGCCCCCCTTGAATAAGTATTCCCTAAAACTAGGATAGATTCAAATGCATGAACTTATAGCTTCATTTTATTCAAAAGAGAAACATGAGTACAATCATCATAATTGTATTGCTGAAAAATTCAAGAGTGTGATTACATCAATTAAGCAATCTTCTAACCGAGCCTAGAAAGAAGATCAGAGCCCATATTTATTCAACCAACTAGCAAGTGGTCAAATCCAACAAATGTGGAGGACACCACATTAGGGAAACACATAAAAGAGTAGGGGCGGCTATGCATGCACAAAACTTGCCAGGCATGATTTCCTTAACTTGAATCCGACACAGTAGTAATGCCATCGTATTCTCAGTAGCATTTAAGACCACAACGAGATAGTTACAATTCGATGCATGAGGAATCTCCAGTCACCAAGAGTCTTCAATGACCACCTTGTTGACCGATATAGCACACGTCCAGTTGGCGGGATCTTCCTGAATCGCAGGTCTCAAATCATCTTCATGACAACACTAACATGCACAACAACTACATATCCATAATTATCCTAAAGCGACATTCATTAATCACATGCAAATTTAACACAAATAGTCCACATAGCATATTGATATCATTTGAAAGCTTATGAAAATACATCCATGTCCAAGGTCTATGGTTTCAAAGAAATATTATCAAATATGATCTTCAAGCATCAAAGTCTTATGTAACTGCAAGAAATAGACAACAATCCTATTAATATTTAAGCCATAAACTAGACTCATGAATCCTCCTCTCACTTATGAACTTACTCACATTCCTCCATTTTTTTTAAACTAGAATTTCCTAAGATGAGTGTGATCTCTAGTGCCATCATCGCTTCTCTTGTTCCCTTTCAACACATATGCTATCAATTATTCACTAGCATTCTCTATTTTGTTGCCATTGATATAGATATCCCTCATCCACCTACCAAAAGAAAGCTAGAGCATTTTACTCCATGCTACAATACTACAAAAATATTAATCCACCTTCTTTGTCACCTTCAAACCATTCTATATCAGTTCTTCTAGTAGTGGAAGATCCAATTTCTTGTGATATTATTCTTGCTCCAATTGAGGATGTTGGTAAAAATATTCCACTCCTCACATATCCTGATAATGAATCACCTACCTCTTCTCCCAAGGAGTGCTTGTTTGAGCCCTTTGTAGATATTCCATTATTTTTATCCATCTTCACACGATCATTGGCATTTGCCTCATAAGATGTTGAAGAAGATGCTATTCTTATAGTTAATTCCTCGCTACAAGTGAGAAACCTAGTAATACACTCATTGTTCTCCCTTTAGTTTCTCATTCTCCCTCTCGTTATGAGCTAGATTAAGAGGGAAATTTTTTGTTCAATGAAGCATAATAGAGTAGTACCTTTGTTTCATTTGAACATAGGTTTTTGTATTTATTTTTGTCATTCTTGTATATATGCTTTCTTTCTTTTGTTAATCTCTCATGGAGGACCCATTTTACCCTTGTAGGTACATGGATACAAGATAGTAAAATGTAGAAATAGGTTCACCAAAATGAAATGGTGAAAAAGGGATGAGGTCCTAAATGTAATAGAACCCTAAGATCAATGCTTCATTTTTTTGGGATTTGATTAGGATGTAAATCAACAAGGTGATTAGATTAACTTTCAACCATGAAGGTGAGTCAACCAAACTTGGATCTATAACTTTGTGGGCCTTTGGAATGAATTAGAATTGATTTTACTTGATTGACCTAATTAGACTTGTAAGAGAGGTGGACCAACCACTACAAGGCCCCAGGTCATGAAAGGCCAAGAGTAGTATGGCTGCCCTAACTTACTTTAGTTAAAAGGAAGGTTAGGATAGGCGGGATGAAAGTGATGAGAACTGTGGGTCCTTCAATCACTCTGCAAACTAGAGATTTGGAGGGAGACTAGGCGAGCCAATCTTTAAGGTTAACTTTCCATCTTAGGTAGCTCTTTTTCAGAGGATAGAAGCACAGTTTTGGAATGACAACATGGTGCACTGGCATCTCACAGGTGCGTTGGCATCTATATAAACATAAAACCAGCGAGACGAGGTTTAAGCCCTAAAAAAGTACTTCTAGCTTAACTTAGAAGTTTCTAGAATGACTAAATAATATTAAGAAGAGTGAAACATAAAAATGAATGTGATAAAGGAAATAGATTACTACAAGGGTGGCAAAGATGATTTTACACAACAACCTTCTCGCCAACTTTCTCCAAGGTCTCTCCACCTGCACACAGAAAAGTGGGGAAATTTTGGGGGCTATTTAGGGGTTTGCCTCAGTTAGACCCCCGTTTTGGTGTTTCCACCTCCATGAACAACCAAGTCTGCAATTATAGAAATAATGATAAAGAAGAGAATACAAGCTATGTAAAAGAAAGACACTACAAAACAGTACGTGCTTACTCAACCAAATGATAGATAATAAAAGAGGATCTTACCACCTCCGTCCAAAGCACTCAAGGCTAGTGGAGGAGAAAACGAGAGGAAATCAAGCCTCTACTACCATGATGTTTGTCCTACACTCGCACTATCAGAGTGATGGAGTAGTGGATTACTGCTATGGAGTGTAAAGTTCTACTACAAAGCTTGTGGATGCTTGAAAGAGTGGAGAAAATGTGAAGAGATAAGCTCAAGATCTTGCCAAAAATTCTTCCAAAGGATCCATAATGGATCAAGGAATGAAAAATATGAAGGAAGAAGACGAAGACGACCATATTTGGGTCGACCAACTGAAGAGGGGCATTACAATTCAACTTCCAATAGGAAGTGTAACATCTCTGCAGACTCCAACTGCAGGAATCTGCCAGGGATGTAAGAATGTCGCATAGACTGCACATCACTTAGGCATCCCTAACAAAAATGGCTCCACCGACACACAGAGCAGGTACCAAGTGTGATGTGAGCAGCAAAATTAAGTGGAATTAATCCTTTGCCTTAGGTTTTCTAAAGTGTAAGGGGGTAAAGGGGAATTTGCATTAGGGGTGCAAATTCACGCCTATACATTTTTCCCCCACTTTAGCGAGCACGATTACTAATGAGTGCTTTGGTAAAGTAGAGTAGTAAGGAAGTAACAAGGTAAGAGATATATACCTAAACCAACAAGGAAGTAGAGCACGATCTGGAAAACTCGAAAGTGTAGGAAAGGACTTCATAGTTCCATGGAACTATAAAGCTAAAAAATGAAAGTGCCTCATAGGCTCACATTTCTGCAAGGGAGGTATCCTTCAATAACTCTCAAATGAAGGAGACCGAGTAAAGGGGAATCCGTAGAATCAAAGATGGTGACATGTTTACTTGCAGATAGAACATGTTAGGAAGTGGTGTCTTAGGCCAGTGAATGGACAATCACGTAGGCCATCGCTAAGTTGGAAGACTTTCAAAGGGATCCCTTGGGAACCCTTCAAAAGGAAGGAGGGGTCCACTCAAGGGACATGCTATTTGAAAAGTGAAGTCTAGTCAGGCTGCCCCCAAGCTATACATAAGGATGTGAAGTAGGTCTAGTTGGGTTGCCCTTAGACTAGATGCGAAGATGTGAAACCGGTCTAATTGGGCTACCCTCGAGCTAGACGCCATAAAACCTATTTGAATTTTTTTGAAGGGGTCCCTTGGGAACCCGACATGAAAAGAGGGGATCCACTCAAGGGACACACTATTCAAAAGCTAACATCTTTTTTCTCGAATCGATTGATCATCAAGGAATCATTTCAAAAGATTTTCACTTCATCAAGGAATTCGAAAGGAAGGATATGCGCCCATGTGATGGGAAGGTTAAGACTGTTCCCGCTTTAGAGGGAGGTTCCCAAACCCTTTCTTTACAAACGCATGATGAAGGAAACATGTTTTTTTAGGGTTTCAAGTCGAGAATACAACTCTAAAGAAGAGATGTGTGAAGGGTCTTGGGAAAGGATTCGTTTAGCAATGAATACGATTTTAAAAGACCAAGTAGTGTAGAAGTGGCATTGTGACACATGAAAGGGAAAACTCAAGCAAAGAAGAGAGAAATATCAAGAGCAAGTAAAGGAAAATAAAATACACACCAAGGGCACAGGGGGATCTGGTTTTGGGGGGTCAGATTTTCCTTTATTTATGAGTTAATAGGTAACCACAATACGAGGTGAAAGATCATCAATCCCCAACTAGATAAGGAAGAATACATGGAAGACAAAGTAAAATAAAAAAAATGGGTCAACATGGAAGGAGGCCTAAATGCTCTTAACGCTTTGTATTATCCCCAATTTACCAAAATTCAATCACAAACATGGAAGAAAGATGATAAATATAGAAGAAGGTTTACAACACAAAATACCATGCCTTTTTCCAAGCACAATCACGGGGGAATCACATCACAACACACGCACATGTCTAATCTAAAGATCAAGAAGAGGGTCTCCCCCTAACACTGGTCAACCAAGAGGTCATCGGCTTCCCACTCTAGATCATTGTAGGGGGAAGGATGATGAGCCTCCAATGGTGTAATGTTAAGGGGAGGATATTCTGATCCTCCCGCAGCAAGGGCCAAGGTAGAGGGACCTGTGAGGTCTCCATCACTCAACTCTTGTGAGTCTAAGATCAACAACTTCGTGAAGATTGATGACAAGGTTGAAACTTCATCCACTGAGTTAAACATACACTTAACGAGAGTGTCATGTTTCACTTCAGTGGAAGGAGGAGTTCACACCCGAGGTTCACTGTTGGGCTCACTGAGACACTCAGAAGTGGTGAAAAACTAAGGGGAGGCTGGGACTGGTTTTTTACTAGGACATAACAAGTCAATGCGGGGCCACCTTTTAGAAAAGGTGTGTTCTTCTTATGTCCTTCATTGCTGGAGGGACCATGCTCTACCTTCTTCTTCATTGGATGAGCTGAACTCCCCATAGGTGAAGAAAGGAGGGTCAAGGGAGAAGAGGAAAGAACCATAGTGGATACAATCAAAGTATTAACCATATCGATGGGCTTGCGAAAAGGCGAGAATTCCAGAATGAAAGTCAACAAGGGCAGCTCCACAAAAGGGGTGATAAACACTTGCACCTTTCTAGGAGCATGTGTGCTAATAGCGGAAGCCGCAAGAGATTCATAACTAGTTTCAACAGAAGGGGGGAGAGAGGAAGACACAACAAGAGGTGCAATCATCTCCTCCTCCTCCTTCTATAAGGAGGCTTGCTCAACTAGGAGAGCCTTTCGTCGACACTTATGCTCATGTGCAAGGCGGTTCCTATGACTCTTCGAACCAGAAGCCAGAGCTTGCAAAGGGACAAAGGGTTCTTGCTCAACCATGGGAGTGTCCTCCATAGCTATTTCCTATGGGAGGAAAAAATCATGAATGGGAGTGGAAGGATCAGGTTCTAAAACAACAGGAGAAACCAAGTCCAACACCTTAGTTGTGGGCCTCTTTCCACTTGGGGGAACGGGAAGAGGTCACGAGGAAAATTATCTTTGTGAGCCCTTATTGTTTCCATACAAATAGTACAAGGGTCTAGGGGACTCATTAGGGAGATCCGATATCATGATCGTAGGCTTTCGCCAAAGAGGCATCATCAAACTTAGCGAGTAAATCCTAGGCTTGTTCATTCAATACTCCTCCAAAGAAAGGGGATTAGATGAGTTTTACCAAGAGGGAGCGAGCTTCTCCTTTCCCTTTTGGGAGGAGGAAACAACTAACTGCTTTGCTACAAGAAGGGTCAACTTTGGTTGTCCCTTGCCTCCAGTTTTATACTTCACATAGTTCTTGTAAAGTAGGTCAGTTCTTTGTGGGAGCGAACTGATTGAAATGTGCCAAAAGTGATCCAACAAGTATCCTCCATGAGATACCATTGGTTGATATCCAATATCATACACTACGTGCACAACACCTTCATGAGAAAGATTAATGCATTTATGAATTACGGAGGTGATCCCATTCATGGAAGCTAGCCAAGGTATACCTAGCTTTACTTTGAATAGGTTTGAATCTGTAATAACATCGAAGACTGTGTCTACATTCCTAGGTCCAACCAGGATGGACAACATTATCGATCCATAGGGTTTAAGAGAAAGACCATCATGTGTACGGATGAAGGATTTTTTTTTTTCATATTCCTCCCTTTGTAGGGAGTTTAAGAGTAATGTCTCCTTCATGATGACATTCACTCTACTCGTGGGGTCAACCAAGAATCCTGTCACAATGTTTCCATTGAGGCGAGTGGGAATGTAAAGCAAAGAAGGTTTATCATTTTCTGGTACATCTTGTGAAGTGAATATTACATCTGATGAATCGATCGCAAGATGAGGAGAGGGAGTAACAGTAACCATGTTAACATACGCCTCGAGGTAAGAAACATAATCAAAGGGATCAATAGTCATGTTAGCAAAATGCGATGGAAACGGGTTTGTGTATATCTGTAATTTATTGTTAGCTTTCGCCACTAATTTGTTTATGTTTTGTTTGTTCCCATCAATATGAATAGTAATATCCTTAATGTGATCCTATATCTCATGACACAAGCGCATGCAACGTTTGGTATCATGCTCATCAACTCAATGGTACAAACAATATGTATTTTTCACATACCAGCTAGGATATGGTTCCCTAATTGGTTTAGGGGTTGGAAAGACAATGATATTATCCTTCAACAACTTTTGTAAGATGAAAGAATAGGATTTTGATAACTTTCTAAAATTCCAGTCACATCTGAGGCCATTGTTATCTACAATGGCTACTATATTCACAATGAATTTACCTTTTCTAGAGATCCATATGATAGACTTCCCTTCAGGATGAGAGCATGAGGAGGAACCCCTGAACTGAACCACCTTCTATTGATACTACTGCAACATTGCACAAAGATGCACAAAAGAAGTGGATTTCATGAGGGAAAACTTCTCTTGCCAAGGCCTTTGTAAGTTCCCTATGAACACCTTCTATACATCGGAGTCAAGTAACAAGTACGATATTTGTGAAAAGAGCGCTTGATATCATGCTATAAAGTCTATAATCTTCTCATTATCCCCTTTTTTTACATCGAACAAGGTTAGAGAAGGTCATATTTGGTTCAATGTTGGCTTGGAACTATGGTAGGAACTAGTTCACAAGTTGATCGAACGTAAAGATGGAATTGTCAGGCAAGGAACAATACCACTCAAGTGTTGTATCCTTGAGGGACCGAGGGAACAGTTTTTCCATCAACGCATCGTGATGGAAAAAGTCAATGCATAAGGTGTTAAAGGCAGACACATTTGTCTACAGGTCCCCTTTACCACCATACTTCTTGAATTTAGGAATCTCCATCCCTTGTAGGAAAGGAGTGTTTAGAATTGCAACCAACAATGAGTTGTGTCAGAAGAAGGGTTGGAAAATAGGCTGGGTCAAGGCCTGGGACAAGTTCACCAACTGATTTTGCATCTTCCCCATATTTTGAAAAAGGGTATTCAAAATAGGGTCATTAGAAGAGATAAGACCATTGAAATCACCACCAGAGCGGCTGCCTAAACCATCGTCATGGCTACCGCCAGAGCCACCACTGATGCCACTGCCACTAATGTGACTTATGCCAAAGCCACCATCACTTCCAAGGCCACCACCATGACCTTCGCTGGTGCCACCTCCACTAATAGCACCTCCACTTTTGAAGTTTCCACCACAAAAGCCTCCACCTATCATCCTGCCAAATCCTCCACCACCGGAGGTGGCAGAAGGGGTGAAGTGGAAACCTAAAGGGTTTTTGGTCACTTTGATAGTTTCAGAGTTTTTAGAAGCAATGGGCATACTGATCGAAAGGACCACGTCAACCATGTATACAGATGTAGGAGGCATCAACATTTGCAATTTCCTCTCATGTTCCTTGAAGAGGCCACCCTGTACCATGTGACTATGGTTCGAAGGGGAAGACACTTTGACTAGACTTGTGAGACTAGCCAAGAGTTCTACACCTGTTCTATATTTTCCTACCATATATCTTATTTCACTGATCACTTTAGCAGCCCTAGCCAGCTTCGGGTTTCTTTCCAGGTGATTCTCCAATTCACCCAACCCTTTACTAAGGCTAACAACATATTTAGAAGGGATATGGATGGCCTCATGCTCATCTATAGATGAGGATGTTGGTGACGTAGGAGGCGTAGGGATGCGATCAATTTCGTCAAGGAATCTAGATTCGCCTCACGATACATGCTCCTGCATAGACAAACCAACCATAGAGCCAGAGAAAAGGTCAATAGTGTAACTAGAAGAGACCTTCATATTCTCCATCGGAAGGTGTCACAAAATTCTCCTAACTATATTCCCAAAGGTCATGGATTGGGTTGTGATGCTCATAAACTTTCACAACACACCAATGTACAATTGACCAAAGGGTATAGGATGAAAATCTCGTAACACCGACAGATGAGTAGACATTGGTTCACGTCGGGTTCACCAAAAATATAAGAGAGGGGGACCAACCACTGCAAGGCCCTAGGTCATGAAAGGCCAAGAGTAGTATGGCTGCCCTAACTTACCTTAGTTAAAAGGAAGGTTAAGATAGGCAGGATGAAAGTGATGAGAACTGTGGGTCCTTCGATCACTCTGCAAACCCAAGAGTTGGAGGGAGACTAGGCGAGCCAATCTTTAAGGTTAACTCTGCGTCTTAGGTAGCTCTTTGTCGGAGGACAAAAACATAGTTCCAGGATCATAGCATGACGCGCCAATGTCTCATAGGTGTGTTGGCATTTGTATGGCTAGAAAACCAGAGAGATGAGGTTTAAGCCCTAAGAAAGGACTTCTAGCCAATTTATAAGTTTCTAGAATGACAGAATAAGATTAAGAGTGAAACATAAAAACAAATGTGATAAAGGAAATAGATTACCATAAGGGTGGTGAAGATGATTTCACACAACAACCTTCTCGCCAACTTGTTCCAAGGTCTCTCCACCTGCACAAAAAAGTGGGGAAATATTGGGGGGCTTTTTAGGGGTCTGCCTCAGTTAGACCCCCGTTTTGGTGTTTCCACCTCCATGGACAACCAAGTTTGCAATGATAGAAATAATGATAAAGAAGAGAATAAAAAATACGTAAACAAAAGACACTACAAAACAGTACGTACTTACTCAACCAAACGATAGAGAAGATAAGAGGAGCTTAGCACCCCCGTCCAAAGCACTCAAATCTAGTGGAGGAGAAAATGAGTGGAACTCAAGCCTCTGCTACCATGGTGTTTGTCCTACGCTCACACTATCAAAGTGATGGAGTAGTGGATTGCTGCTATGAAGTGTAAAGTGCTACTACAAAGCTTATGGATGCTTGAAAGAGTGGAGAAAATGTGAAGAGATCAGCTCAAGATCTTGCCGAAACTTCTTCCAAAGAATCCCCAATGGATCAAGGAATGAAGAATATGAAGGAAGAAGATGAAAACAACCATATTTGGGTCAACCAGTTGATGAGCGGTGTTACACTTTGAATTACAATAGGAAGTGTAACATCTCTGCAAACTCCAGCCACAAGAATCTGCTAGGGACGTAAGTGCGTTGCACGAATGCCTGCACGCTGCACGGGCGACCCTAAAAGAAATTCCTCCATTGACACACAAAAAAGATGCCAAGTGTGATGTGAGAAGCGAGCTTAAGTGAAATTAATCCTTCGCCCGAGGTTTTCTAAAGGGCAAGGGGGTAAAGGGGAATTTGTGTTAGGGGTGCAAATTCACGCCTATACAGGACTATGTGACCTAATATGAAGATGCAAGATTCAAACAATTAAAAAACAATAATAAAGGTTCAAATGCAAGCAAATTTGAGAAAGGAAGAGATTTGTGCACTTGTAATGTAAATTCTTAGACAGTTTGAATAGGAGGATATGTTTCCTAAGGGTGACTATGTCCTTATAAGGGTGTCCAAAAGCTATTTTAGTAGTCCTCTGATGTCAAATCCGAACTTCCCAAATTTTCTTGTAAATTTGTTGGATCACTATTGGATAATTTTATAGGTGAGCTTTTGTGGCTTGACAAGGTGTATGGATTTTAATGTAAGAATGGAAAATGAGTCTTCAACATTCCTTCAATCTCCTC
>VCHN02003341.1:0-14356 GCA_007115665.2 Sequoiadendron giganteum | reverse complement strand
AGGTGGATACCGTAGTACCGTTGGCAGTCAAACCAGAGACCGTGGTGGTGCGGTGCAGGTTAGCAGAGGAAAGGATGAGACCGTGGAGGTAACATGTAGTGTTACCGTTGAACCGCATGGAGGAGAAATGTAGACCACGGTAAGGCAGTAGACAGCCAAAGGTAACACTTAATGTTTGACCGAGATACCGCCAGAGACAGAAATGAAGCCCACGGTTCAGTGGTAGAAAGGAATGGGTGAGGACAGTCAAAGTCAAAGTACTGTGGTACCGCGAGGAGAAATAAGTTTGACCGCGGTAAGGCGGTAAATATAAATGAAGGCTTCACAACAATAATTTAAATGAAATGCATGAAGCGGTAAGAATAATAAAAGCTACGAAGGCAGTAAATATAAAGAGCGGGTAAAGTATGAGAAATAAAATAAAACGAAAATGCAGAGCTATGTTAAAATATTTAATTTGCCAATAAGGCAACTTAATTAAATATTTTAATTTATGTCCTTTTCAAAAAAAAATATTTGGCGTGCGCCAAATTTGGTGCTCTCCAAATTTGGTGAGCACCAAATGTGTTTTACCCTGAAACAGTAAAATAAGGCTTGACCTCGTGATTCAGGCCCACATTCTCATGTATTTGTTTGCTTCAACGCTTTACCCGAGTCAAAAATGCCTTTTTTTATGCAGTTGACTTCATATTGTACCAATCTATGCTTGATCCATCACCTTTTTACCACCAATCTGCATGGTAGACAACGTAGAAGAAGACATTTTGAAGTTTCTACATCATTTTACATTATATGAGGTAATATATTCATTTTGGTAAACTGAAATGTTTATATTTAGTATATTTGTTTGCTTTTGACAATATAAAGTAAATTTCCTTAATGATTTTATTAATCATAAAAATTGGACATAGAATTCAACATTGAATTAGATGGGATTTGCATAAAAAAGTTCAATTTTTATGAGTTTGAAGAACAAAAAAATTAAAAACATGACATTTACTTAACATAAATTTACTTATGAATTCTATTTGCATTGCTTATAGTAGTCCATTTCCAGCATGGCTAGTGGAATTAACTGTATTTTATTCTTTTTTCAACTAATTTGGAAAATTTTTATTTTCATCTAATTTGGAAAACCTAATAGCTTTCATCAATGTTAATGTAAGTGTCCATGAATTTTTTTGTTCCATAAAAAAATCATCTTCATCACATGTGCTTAGATAAATTCAAGTGAGTTGACATAGTTGTTAATGCAAGTTTCCATTCATTCGTACCATTTACCTTTCTAATAAATAAAAAAATGAGAAATTTTGTGCAATTGAGAATGCTTATTGTCTTTCTAAGTTACCTCATTGCCAAATAATTAGTGAATAATTATAAGATATAGCATCACAAACCCTTCTTTGAATTCATATTCTTCATGACTTCGTTGACAATCAAAAATTTGGTTTTGAGAAAAATAAACACAAGAGTCGCTAGTTTTCATTTAGGTGGCAACAACTTATACCCTAGGTCAACAATGCAGATCAAGGAGACAAAACCTTCAAAAATCATTTAATTAGATCATTTTCAAACAATCTTGAATCTCAGAAACCTCAATTCAATGTTGAACTGACCAATTCACATCTAAAACAAAACAAAGATCATCCATAAATAACAAGCTATGCTTTTCAAGATGACTACCATTCTAAACCTCTGGAAGATTTTAACAAAACCCACCATATGTAAGTCTATTGATCAAAATATTGTATTCATACAACAATCACTCCTAACATAATGAAATAAACTCAATATTATGTATTTGGAGCTAAGGGAGTTCAGTTGTGTCATAGCTTGCAATTTGGCTAAATGTGGTTAGAAAAGTTGCTAAAAGATGCAAAAGTTGCAGAGTTCGAGGGAGTTGGAATGAAATAAAAATATGTTTAATAACCTTCAATGCCTCGAAGGAGAGGTTTTTGGTTGATTTGTACTCCATTTTCTTTTATCAAGAAGAACGTTATTTTCTAGAAATTTACCGGTTTCTCTCACTTTTCTTGTTTTTGTATGACCTATATGGATTCTAAGATGATATAAAACTAGTTGGATGTTTTAGATTACTGAATTAGCTTTCATTTTCATCTATTTAGAGGTTCTAACTCTTTGTATAGCGAAAGTTATATTGTCTTTATTGCTGCTACCTACTTTCACAGTGTTCTTGGATTGAGGGGTTTCATTATGTAATTCGACCCATTACACTTTTTTTGCCTACTCTAACTTGTGGAATGGGTCCTCTAAATTTTAAAATACATGCATAACCTATTTAGAATGTTGGGGGGTCAATTTTGGGTGTTTGGGATGATGTTCTAGGACTGTAGCAGGGTCTTTTCATGGTGAAACTTAGGGCTTCAAGTGGTGTTTTGACAAAATGTGGGAAGGACTATCCATGTAATGTATTATTCACCATGTGTAGGGTTTGGTAAGTGTATTTTGTGCTTTTTATGGGTTTGGCAGGTTCGGGAGATAGGAGTTTCATTAAAACCCCAAGTATTTTGCTTGAAATTGAGGGTTTGGTGTATTAAGTATTAAGGGTCTAGAGGTCTTGGACCTAGAAACAAATAAGGAAATTGGAGGTTTTGACACATAAAATACTTTTGTTTGAGGATTTTGAGTGAAGATGTAGTGTTTAAAAGGTACTCTCTTTGTAAATTAGGCCAATTGAATAGCCTTTTCCAAGGTGGGTCTATTGGAAGTCAATGTTGGTCCAAAGGAGTTGGTGTTGGGGTTTACCTTTGTTTTATAACTTGCAAATGGGTATCTTAATCATCCTTGATTTTGTCAAGTGTTCTGGAAAATCTTGGTGAAAAGGCCCTTGAGTCGGGTTACCTATGCTATAAGGGAAAGCTTGGTAGAAGTTGGGATTTTCTGTTGAACATCTGATTTTGCTTTGAAATCTGATTGATTCTCATTGATTTTCTGTATTGAATGGTTTCCACCCCTCTCTGCATCAAAAATGGTTTTTCTTGGTAATTTAAGTGATCAAGTTGTGTGTAAGTCTATTAAGAGCCTTCCTCTATTAAGAGTGATAAAATGCTTTGGTGTTTTTCATATTTAATGCAATGTAATCAACGATATCAATATTTTTCTCAAATGCATTACTTACTTTTGTTCTATGTGTGTTTGTGAACATGTAGCATTCAAGGTCATGCTGAGGAAATGACTGAAGCCTCTAACACCAGAAGAATGTGCAGCTAAAAATCCAAGGAGAATAGAATCAAAAAATGTAGCTCGTGAAGCAAAGGAATTGCAACCCATACAACCACAAATTCCCGTGCAATCTAAGAGAGATGTCAAATTGGAAAAACAAAGGGCACGAATGAGGAAAGTTCATGGAAGGACAGGAATGGATACAAAAGTTTGGGGTACATCATCAACCATAGGTGAAGCTCAATGCACATCTCCAGTTGAAGACACATTGACAACAACATGTGGTTTTCTAGGTACATCAAAAATCACATCTCCAATTGAAGACACACCATCAAAAACATTGCATTTTGAAATTACATCAGCAAACACATCTCTATTTGAAGGCACTCCACAAACGACATCTCAAGTTGGAGGTACAACATCGTTTACATGTCAATCTCAAGGTATGTCATCAATTGCACCTCCAATTGAAGGTACACGATCTATCCCCGATGTTGTTGACCTTCCCAATATTGACACAAATTTACATTTGAGAACTCCTCCTAGAGTTTTGCATAGAAAACCTACATTTTTGATTGATATTGATTCCAATGTTTTGAAATGGATGCCTAATAAGATTCCAAAATGTACATGTCAAAGATATGCACAAAGGATATGGAGTTTGTTTTTTGCGAAGCTAAGTGAGGGTGGAAGATGCCAACTATTTGTTGAAATGATGAGGCAACTCAAATTTAGGCCCACCATGAAGGCTCTTGGGCTAAGAGTTTTGAATGACTCAAGTGAAAATTCCATTGTAAAGAACTTGATGAGTGCATACGAGAGCGTGGGTTCCACCTCACGCACGAAGGATAGTTGTGCCACACGACGTGTGATGACAACAACACTGTTAAGCAGTCAAACAAGGAACAAGGTGAACCTTACAAAGGAAAGTAAGTCTTTGAAAATAAGTAGATCATCTCTAATGAGAGCCAAAGGAAGGCATGAAAGAGTGGAGGATCCAAATAGCAATGAGTTATGGGCATTTTCGGGTAGAGTGCCACGGAAAGACACAAGAATTGCTCAAGGCTTGAGATCTTTAATTGTGAATTATTGGAAGGATAACACAAGGACCTCTCCTAATCAAAGAGATGTTGTAAGAAGGAGAATTTGTAGTATAAACCATGAGCCACATCCAATGCATTATTTGGATACCACTCAAACCCAATTTTTTTCTGATTTTGTATAGAAGTTTCCTAAAATTAAAATATGTCAAAGGTATTTTGAAATGCTAAAGCCTTTTTATGTCAAAATAAATCACACATGCACTACTTGTTGTTGTAGGGTTCATATTGAGTTTTCTAACCATTATGATGTTTATCGACGTATATGTGTAGATATGCATACTGACAATGTTTTGCAGGAATGTAACATAATGCCTCCACCTAAATAGTCAAGGAAATTTTTGTCTTCCATTTTATGTGAAAGAGAGGATGATCAATTTTTTTACAAAAAATCATGTTTGGATGGCACATGTGATCATTGTGGTGGCATGCAACATTTTCCAATTTTCCAACACATGGCTAGTACACACACAATTGGAGATAAAATTGTGGAATTTGGAAAATATAAGACAGTGGCATACAGTCTAAAAGATGGGAAAGAAGCAAAGAAGTGTGAATTGGTCAATGATAAGATTCCAGTGTATCAGTTTATGGACATTTTTCATGATCAGGTGGTCTATGATTATGCAATGCATACTCACAGTTCAAGTTATGCAAGGACACATTTCCACTTCGTCATATCGTTTCAGTTGTCGACTTTGTTGAGAACTACACACTACAACCATATAATGAGGTGCAATCACTATACTACAACTCTATGCAGGTTTCTATATTTTTGCATATAGCATTCATTCATGCAAATGATAGTACAGAGGAAAATAGGAAAGTATTGAGGGAGTATCACTTTTACATCAGTGATGATCACACACATTCTACAGAGTTTGTTCAAGGTTTCTTTCATATGTTCTATGCCGATCTAGCTAGCAGGGGCATATCATTTAGTCAGCATATCATATGGTCAGATAATTGTACATCACAATTCAAGAATTCCAGAATGTTTTACTGGTTGAGCAGGATGCATAGGATTAGTGGTGTTCAGCATATGTGGAACTTCTCAGAGGCCGGGCATGGAAAGGGGGAGCATGATGGAGCAGGTGCATGTATCAAAAGAGCCCTAGCATGAGAAGAGTTAAAGTACACAAACAGTGTAAATTTGACAGATGCAAGATCAATTGTCCAGTGGTGCAATGGTGCAATGGGTCTAGGTAGTGAAGGTAATTCTTTAGTTCATAGATTTTTTCATTTAGTAGATGATACTAACATTGCAAAATATGAGGATTGTTGTACACTAACAGGATCGAGCGAGCTACACTCTTTTAGAAGCTCCAATGTAGGTACATGGACTATCCATACAAGGAAGATGGCATGCTTTTGTTATGCATGTACACTTCAATCATGGAATGATTGCGAGTCAACAGAGTGGGTTGATGAATGGTCTATAAGAAGTCTAACCCCACTTGACACTTATCAGCTCCCGACAGCTCTACAAATCATGGAGATGCAATCATCCATTGAATTTGATCATGTATCGGACCTATTAGAACTAGGTAATATTTCTTACTTACAAGTTTTATTATGTTTCTCAGTAAATAAATCTAACAAGATGAATATATCAATGCAGGGCACGTTTATGCGGTAATTGCAGATGAAGACAATGAAGAGGGTACAGATTATTACCTGTGCCGTTGTATCGAAGCCAAAAAGAAATTGGAGTCCCCAGTTATAGATGGAGAAAACATAGAATATCCTATAGGTTCAGTGGTTGTTACTGGAACATGGCTTTGAAGGTATCTAGTGAAGAATGTTGCAGTTTGGTTGTTTGAGGACTTCGACATGCATCGAAAAATTCTTCAATATTCGAACCTTGTCGTCACCACCAACATTCATTTGATCAAATATAAGGGTAAACCTGTGAACAAGAACTTGTGGAAAGTGTGTGAGTCTGACCACGAGGCAATACTCGACACAATAAAGACTAGAGTAGACCCATATGGTTCCCTGGATTGATTTGTAAGTATGCACATTGAATTTGTAAAGCCATGTTATTGATCACTCTTTTGGACCAACACCTTGCAATAAGGATTTTTCACGATTACTATTTGATGTCATATGCATTTATGACTATCATTGATCCTTTTCTGATTGTGACTATAGGTAATACTGAAGTTTGTCAAAGTATATAAGAAAAGAACAACATCAATTGGTGGTGCAAGTGTTATGTGGTATGAGAAACATTAGTTGCTGGTGCATTTTCTGGTTGTCAATCTTCTCTTTCTTTTCCATCTCCTAGATTTATCAGATTCTTATATGCTACATGTTTTATGTTAAGCCTCTCAGTGATATATTTGAAATTTATATGTAGGTTCATCAAGAGATGATAAAGTAGCAATGGGGCACATCACCATTGTAGGACCTTCAATCGACGTCCTTATCTAGCATGCATGAAGGTGATAGTAGGTCTCATCAGCTGTATGACTGACATTATTTAGTTATTGCTCTTTTAATGATTTTTATGTGAGTCTATGTCTAAGATTGAGAGGCTTTTGCAGGTTTTTTGTGGACCAAATTCCTATGATACTACACAACCACAGAGAGGCTACTACCCATGTGTTTCGTAGGGAGCAAGGGATGTACATGTTTTGAACCATTTTGGAATGAAAATAGTTGGGCCAGCTGAGGTGGAATGGAAAACCAAAACTGGGCAGCAACTCCTTTTGTCCTTTCTCAAGTACAATATATTTCTTGATCTATGTTGGAAATGGGAGGATTATTTCCCTGCATGTATTGCTACAAGTATTGACAAATGGGAAGATTTTCAAGATGTTCTTCCATCACTATTGTAATATTTGTCATTGACTTAGTGTATTTTTTGATATACTAAAATTATGAGAAATTAATACTTGCAAATGTGTATATTCCTTAATATATGCCTCAATTAAATGTTTATATTACATTTAAAATTAGTTGTAATGCATCATGGTTTACATTTAAAGTTGTCTTCAAGGAAAAACGTGTGGATTTATTAGTAAGAATCAAATAATGTTTAATATAATTGTAGAAAGGCATATTATTAAGGCCTTTTGAACATTATGCAATGAGAAAGTTGCAAAATATGTTAAAATATGATACAATGTAATAAATGGTCAGTCCATGTCAAGATGGGTGAAAGCAAGCTTTTTATTGTTTTTGAGTCTAAGGTCTTAGGAGGAGTTGAATAAGTGATGCAAACCCAGGGTGGAGATCAAATTAAAATGACAAATACAAGATGATCAACCCAAAATCCAAAGCAAATTCAAAAGAACTTCACAAATCCACTTGTCAGGTACACTCTTTCTACAAGTAATGCTAAATAGCTTCAAGAGACTTTTCACCCATATTTCCCAAAAGACTTGTCAATTAAATGATGGATTTAGACACCCATTAAAGACTTACACAACATACTTCAAGATCAAGTATAACTCCTTTGGACCAGTTTAGACTTCCAATACACTCACCATGGGAAAATCAAGGAAAAGAGGTCAACTTAACAAAGGAAGTACCCTTCAAAATTATCCAATCACCTTGGAACCTTGGGGAAGAAAATTAAATGGCCCAAAACCACAGAATCCAGCACTAGTTTGCACCTGTATAGTCAGAAACACTCCTAACTCAAAAAAACCTCCTTTTCTAATGCAAAAACAAGGGTTTTGTCAAAATCTTCATTCTCAAGCTTCAATAAACAAATAAATGGTCCAAAAAAATTTCATATTGTCTTCCTTGACATTTTAAATTCTTACAAACTCAACTTCATCAACATTTCATTGAAAAGCACTTCAAAACCATCACTTTTCAAGGGAAAATCTGTATTTCTAGACCTATGGCATCACACAATCACCAAAAGAATGCTTTATTCTGATATAAAATGCATTGATAAATCTAGAATAATATATTTTTCACCAATCCACCAAGTTACAGGAGAAAACAGTGGGTGGATTGGTCAAAAACTCATTATTTTGCTTTCAAACCCTTCACAAAGGAAAAAACAGGGTATACACTGTATTTTTTGAATTTCTCTTACAAAATAGAAGGTTAGAACTCAAAAAAAAGTTAATATCAAATAAAACTCATAAAAATTCAACCTCTAAATATTTCAAAGCATGATTGGGTCTGTACAGTCTGTACAACAACAAACAATTTTGAAAAATAGTGAAAAAACTCAGTCCGTACAATTATGTATTTGGAGCTAAGGGAGTTCAACAACCTTGATTCGAGCCTGAGAAGGCCTCTTATAATATTTACAAGCCATAAACACCTTAAAACCAACCAAATTGCACCTAATTACCTTTTAAATGACTCTAATTTTGCAAATCAGCACAAATTTGACAACATTTGTAACATTTTGCATTTTTACAATTATTGAACTTTTAAGACTCTAAACACCTTTAGAAACCTCAAATATGGTAATTTAGACCTTAATTAACCCTTATTAAGACTTCTAGACTCAAAAAAAATAAAATCCCTTCATTTACCCAATTTGACATCTTTGACAATTTTGACAATTTTTTCAAATTTTCACACATTTTGCAATGTCTTCATGGAACAAAGATGAAATCACCTTCAAATGAACTTTTAAACCTTTTGAACTCCTATTATTGAAACCAAAAGTTGTTGGTTCTCTTGCACCAATAAGGTCTAACAAGACCATTTTTAATGCACTTGAGTGCTTGGGAGGTCATCTAGGGAGAAAATGCAAAATGTTGCTTAAAGGTTGTCACCTTGCAATTTTGCAACATAATGAATTGTTAGAGTTTGAAAGTCAATTATTGGAATTTGGTCAGTTCTTTTGAGTGGATAAGTCTTTGAAAATGTTGAGGAACTTGTTTAGAAGGTTGGTGAATGTAATCTTGAAAAAAATCAATAAGATCTTGGTGTGATTTCCTTGCAAAACTGTGTTTTTCACAAAATTTTGTATTTCTTCTTTGTAAGACCTCTGTACAGAAAATAGATGATTGTCTAATGTGTGGAATGTGTGGGAAGAAAGTCTGACATCCTTCTCAAGTTGGTTTGAAAGTCTTTCTTTCATTTTTGTGAGTTTTGTGGCAAGATTTCTCCAGGCGAGTGTTAAACCTAGATTTTGTGTTTTGAATAAGAAATGAATTATTGAAATCCTCCATCTACTGTTTCTTTCAAAAAATATTATACTTTTGGTTTGCCAATTTATTCCCCAAAATATTTTTGTTTCTATGACCAAAACAATAAATATCAACTGAGATTGTACATAGGGCTTGAACATTTGTCTACCATCACACAAATAGAAAACCAAAAGGAGCAGATATACAATGTTAAAGAGTGAAAGCACAACTAAATTTATCATTTCAAAGAATTTTTTTTGATGCATTTTTTCAAACAGTTCACTGCCTTGTCTATGCTATTGCTTACTATTATGCTTTTGATATATTTATTTGAAGCATCCATAACTTGTTCAAAATCACTTATTTTAGGCTTTTAGCCATAGCAACAAGGCAGTGAACTATTTGAGAAGATGCTTTGGTAGACATGTATGAAAAATGTGGTAACATAGACAAGGCAGGGAACTATTTGAAAAAATATCTCAAAGAAATTTGGTCTCATAGAATGCCATGATAAGAAAATGCAATTGGCAGCTACTCCTAGTTATTAGTTATGCAATGTGAAGAAATTGCATAACTGCTTAGGTTGACTTTGTTCAAACTATATTGTAATTAAATTTTTGGCATCTATCAGCATCTACTTATTAGTTATGCAAAGTGAAGTAATGCTTTGACTTTGAAAGATGTGCAATGCAATGTAATCAACAACATGAATATAAACTACAAAAATCCATTTTTTACAATTCATTAGTTAAAATATTTATTGTATTTGCTCTCTATATTTCTATATGCTATGTAAATACCTTGCAATTGTATTTAAAAGGCTTAATAGGTCAGTTAGGTGGTATTTGCAAAATCAAGTTGTGAATGAATGGTAATTAAGAGAAAAATTGGCAAATTGCCATCTTAGAAGTCTAACAAAGGGTGGTTATGGTGGTTGATCGGCTCAAGGGGTAGTTGGAAGGTGGTATCAAGATATATTGTTGTAATACCCCGAGTTGAGGGTTGATTTTGTTCAGTTTCTAATAAGAAAATATACTTGAAAACGTTGATCACTGGTTTTCTTTGTTTTCTTGAATTTTCTTTGCCTTGCACAGGCCCGTACAAGTCTATCATGACTTGAGGCTTTGGATACTTGATTGCATATTTTTTACTCTCTTTGCATCTCTTCTGAAGGTTTAAATCCACCGTTGGTGTGTGTGGGATCAACAAACTTGGTTACTGCTCTGTTTTCTGTGTTAGGGGTTTTGAGGGCAACACCATGACACATTAGCCAATCCACCTACTATTCTGACCCTGTTGCTCAGTGGATTGGCCTGTACCATGATTAGTTTGGTGTATGAATACTTTGGAGGCTGAGAGAATGAATAAACTCAGTGGGGTGTGAAGTTCTAATGTTGTTCAGGGGTGTTTCCACCATGAAAGTAAGGAACTCAAGTACTGAATCTGAGAAATACTGAAAGGAATGGGATTGTGAGTGTCTTTTAAGTTAGGGAAGAGGTATTGTGGGGTGTTTGGACCTTTGGAAGGATTGGGGGAGGTTTGGAGTTATGAGTTTCTTTAAAACCCTTGTTTTTGTGAAGGTTTAGGAGGGTTTGTGAGTAGAGGAATAGAACAAGTTCTTGGGGCTCTTAAAATGGGAGAATCCTGAGTTTGGTGAGCATCCCTAAGACTTTTCAAGTTTCCTTGGTTTGGAGGTGAGTTTGTGAGGGGGTTCCTTTGGAAATTAGGCCTAATTGTGAAGCCTAAAGCGAGGGAGGTGTATTGAAAGTTCATGTTGGTCCAAAAGAGTTACTATTGGTTTTGGCATATGTTGTGTAACCCTGAAAAGGGTATCTTAATCCACCTTTAAATGGTCGGGTGTTTTGGAAAGGTTGGGAGAAATTAGGCTTGGACCGGGTTTTGAGTGCTACAAGGGTGGATTGTTGGGTAAGGTGTTGAATGAAGAGTTTGGTTTGATGGGGCTTTGAGGTTGTGTAGATTGCTCAAAATAGGTTGTATTAATCTTGTTAGGAGCCCCTTGAAGGCAGGTTGTCAGACTGATTGGGTTTGAGCCTCCTTGCCTCTACATCGGTGAGGCACAAGTAATTGAAGCATTCCAAAGGATACAAACCACCACGAATGGAGCTTATTTATACAATACGCTTTAGATGGGGCTTATTGAGCATTCGACAGTAATTAATTAAGCATTAGATGTAAACAAAATCCATGCCTACAACATTCAAGCATACAACTTACACGATACTCATGATAACATCATTCAAGAATGGTAGTAGCAAAATAAGAGTTTCTTTAATCAAAAATTGAAAGGCTATACAATGATATATTGATAAAAGTATATAAATATATCCAAAAAAACCATATAGGCTTAGTACAACGGAGCCATTTCGACAAAATATCACGTATATATATCAATAGTACAATATATGTTCCAAAATGCCACATAGGCATACAACAAAAAAAACTAATTCATAGTCATTTCCCTATAGGGGAAGGAAATAGATCCCGTGCTGCCTTTGAAATTCGGCTGGATGGAGTGATTGTTGCTTGTCTTGTCTTTCGAACACGCCCGCTACTCCTCCTCTCTTCACTCTGGACCTTCAACTGATACGATTAAAAGTAAAGATGTTAAAACATAGAAATTGAATTATGGAATGGCATATAACAAAATATAATCACTTATCGCATACATATAGTCATCATGCACATTTAAAGCATCACCATGTCCACGATCTGGAGTGACAACCACCTGTAGCAACCATGAAGATAGAAATTAAACTACATAAAATTATTGTGAAAATTTTCTATAATAGCCCATAAAAGAGAAAATATAATCTCAAACTGACTAATATATTCCATACCTCTCTCAATGGATCAGAACTGGCTATTGTTGCAGCAACTCCATGGTCCATCGTGCCACCAACATCACCAGGGCTATCTCTTGTCAACAACTGCAAATGAAACAATATCTCAGGTATCATGTTGATATAGGAGAACATAATGTGACACTATCAAGGAATACTTGAATGCAATGTTTGTGTTTCTCATCAATTTTTTAAATTTATATATATGCAAAATTATGAAAACTAGCTAACATAGATTTACAACACCATTAATGAATAAAGGCTACCTGAGTGTATGTTGTTTGAGGATATGAATCGCGAGGTGTGGAGGAAGAAGGTGCACCAGGAAACTGTTTGAAATCCGAAGCATGTTATGAGACAAACATTCAAATATAACATTCAACTGTTCAAATGCAATAATAATATCTTTAATACTAGTTGCATACCTATGGACTCATCGTCGAGAATGTATAAGGGTCTATAGGAATAGAGCATCCCTCATGAATAGTGCGACCCTGAAATTTCATCATATCGAAATTCTACTAATTTAGTTATTCTTAAATTTCAAACTATATTTTAATAAACAACATTAAAATAACTTGCTAAATTTTACCTGAGAGTCAATGCTGAATGTATCATTTAGAATATCATCTATGAAAGCCATCACCTTTTCAACTGGCGTAGGTTGTGTAGCTACATCACGAGCACCCTGATAATCGTACGAGCAAACAGCACCACAAGCACCACAATGGTGGAATGAAGCTTGGGGCCTACACGTCTCCACACCAGGCTCTACTAGAGGACTCGCACACTGTAAAATGGTCTGGGTGAGTGAGCCAATCGACTTCATCGTGTCCACCTCTACACTGTCCTTAACAATGGAAGGAACAATGACATGCTCCACCATGGGTCTGCCCAAGGCTCTCGGTGCCAACTGTGGATTACGTTGTGCAACATGTCTATCATGTGTGGAGCCCCCACCTCTACCCTGAAAGTCTAAGATGTCAAAATAGTTTGGCATTTTATTGAGGACAAACTTGCAATAGAGTTTCCTCAAAAATTATTGCGGCACCTCATGGTTATTGCATGGAGGTTGGTCAAATACCATCCACCACCGCTCCCAAAATTTATTTTTAATTAACTCATGGTGGCACCAATGGATGGGGAACCTCCTGCATGCATGGGACAAAGGTTCATTGGTTTTTGGGTCTATAAATAGGGCACACAACTCGACTTTGCTAATTTTTAGTTTTTTGACATCTGCATATGACAAACCATTAGCATAAAATTGTCTCATCTCATGCCTCTTAGTTGACCAAAAATTCATTTGCTCGCTCATTTCTCCTACATGAGTTAAAATTGACTTCAATGATTCAGCAATCCCTCTCCTATAAGGGTGGGTTTCGGCATGCTCGGTTAATCTTGCAATTAATTGTTGAATGTCTCTTTTATTGTTTTCAATTTGATTTTGAATATTTTCTTGTGTTCCTTGAGGATGCTTATGAAATGATGGAGGGGTTTCGGGTTGTTCTTGTATAGGAGGCTCTTGATGAGGGGGTGATTGTGAATTCTCAATGTTTTGAGGTGGAGATTCATTCCCTGAGAATTAGAACAAAGTTTTATTATAAAAATCTATTTAAATTTGCATTCCAAATCAAATTCAAAATAAATAGAATAAAAATATACACCTCTTTGCTATCTCCGACCTCTCTGACATGTTGGCGGCATCCTCATGGAAAATGGAAAGCTAAGGATGCAAACAATGGAAGATATTTGGCAATCGCGAGTTGTAGACCTGAAATCCTCTTCCTCAAGCCACAGGTTGAAGATAGAATGAGGGTTTGAAACCTGATTTTTGCTTTTTATGTCTAAAAAGACATTTGACACACACCAAATTTGGCATGTGTCAAATGTCTTTTTAGGAAGTTGGTGTGTGCCAAATGTCTTTTTAGCCATTTGGCATGCGCCAAATGTCTTTTTATCCATTTGGCATGCACCAAATGTCCTTTTAGCCATATGGTGTGCGCCAAATGGCTTTTTAGTCATTTGGCATGCGCCAAAGGTCTTATTTCCGGGTTTTTTTGATATTTCCGGGTTTTTTTGATCATTTTTTCAATTTTGC
>VCHN02002498.1:7500-17022 GCA_007115665.2 Sequoiadendron giganteum | reverse complement strand
TTGGCCTTGTTTTCGACGTCTTCCTACTGATGCCTGGTAATCGACAAATAGCTATGGGGGTTATAGGTTCCTGATCCGAGCTGGGAACCTGAGTCGACCCGATTGGGAACCTGAGTTCGACCCGAGCTGGGAACCTGAGCTCTGGGGGTGTTAGACCTGTTTTCAACGTCATCCTACCGATGCCTGGCAATCTCACAGATAGCTTATATAGGGGGGAATGTGTTCACTTTTGGCCAAGTCCGCATAAGAACCGAGTTGGTAAGCCGAGCCCGAGGGTCGATACGATAACAGATCGAGCTGGGAATTTGAGTGCGCCGAGCTCGGTTCAAAAAGTAGGAAATCGGGGTGTTCGACCGTTTCCATCGTCATCCTACCGGTTCCTGGGAATCGGACAAATAGCTTATATAGGGGGTGTGTGTGTTCTGTTTTGGCCCAGTCCGCATAAAAACCAAGGTGGCAACCCGAGTCCGAAGGCCGATAGGAGAACTGATCGAGTTCTGAATCCGAGTCGGGAGATCGAATGCGAAAAGTTGGAAATCGGGGGTGTGTGACTGTTTCCAGCGTCATCCTACCGATGCCCGGGAATCGGACAAATAGCTTATATAGGGGTTATGTGTTCTCTATTGGCCCAGTCCGCATAAGAACCGAGTTGGGAACCCGAGTCCGAGGGCCGATACGAGAACAGCTCGATGTGGGAAAATCCGAGTCGGAAACTCGAGTGCGGCGAGGTCGGTGCGAAAAGTCAGAAATCGGGGGTGTTTCGCCGTTTCCAGCGTCATCCTACCGATGCCTAGAAATCTGACAAATAGCTTATATGGGGGGTGTGTGTTCTCTTTTGGCCCAGTCCGCATAACAACCGAGTTGGGAACCGATATGAGAACAGATCGACTTGGAGTGACAAGCCGATGGATTTGTGGGAACTGAATGAGTCCGCCTGTGAGGGTTACTCGTGGAATGCGAATCGACCGGGACGCCATGGATTGGGGTGATTGCCCAAGCACCAGTGGTGCAGGAATCGGTAGAGCGCTCCTCACAAGGGGAATCCGAGTGTGCCCAACTCGGTGCGAGCCGAGTGGAACTCGGGGAGCACCAAAGCAGCGATAGTCGCACCAAGGGGTTTCGGGTTCAGTAGGTCTCCGTCCAGGACACCTGACCTGCTATACGGGGGCGCTCTCTCGCCTTCTCCGAACGGTCTCGGTATCGGATGCACAGCTCGGAATAGGGAACGGCACTGGTAGCCGCCCCCAACTCTGCTGGGACCTAGTAAGGGATGACCCGGGAGCCCTCGTCTAGTCCGGTTTGGGTGTGAAGGCAGAAAGTGGGGGGCTTGGTCTTCTCTCGGCGTCATCCTACCGATGTCTGGGATTCGGACAAATAGCTTATATGGGGGGCATGAGTCATTCGCGTGCCTCCCCCTGCGTGCCCCCTCAAGCGTGATCATAAATGCCGTTCGAACGGATGGATTCGGCGGTCGGTTTTAGTCGTGCAGCATCATGGTCACGCTTGAGGGGGCACGCAGGTCGGAATGGATGCGTAGGAAATCGGGATTGCTATGCGGTGGCTACGTCGCAGTCCTAGAACGGTCTAGACATCGGACGCACCTCGAGAGCGCGAGCGGCACTGGTAGCCGCTCCAAACTCGTCCATGTCGTGGCCAAGTAAGGGATTTCGTTTGGGTACTCCGCGTAGGAATCCGATGTCCTGCGTGAGATGACATTCTCGGAGTTGGAATGGATGCGCAGGACGCTGGATTTGCTACGCGGTGGCTCCGTCGCCGTCCTAGAACGGTCTCGACATCGGACGCAACTCGGGAACACGAGCGGCACTGGTAGCCGCTCCAAACTCGTCCATGTCGTGGCCAAGTAAGCGATTTCGTCTGGGTACTCCGCGTAGGAATCCTATGTCTTGCGTGAGATGACATTCTCGGAGTTGGATGGGTCCCGGAACGGACTTAGGAACAGTCCATAAGACGCCCCCCTAACAAGGAGTGCACCAAGTCGCACCGGAAATGGGGCGCACCAAGCCGAGCCGAGGTCGAGTTTCGAATGGACTGTAGTGCAACCCAGATTATTCTGGAGGCACAAGCAGTGAAAGGGCTCGAGGGCCAACTCGGACTCGACGCCAAGGTTGCCATACGCGTTGGGTTGGATGTGACTCGAGTGTCATCCGGCGTTCCTGGGGCGCAATGCCCGGGACCGACACTCGAATCCCATACATCCCCCGCGCATCGAAGGCCGAGGCGCACCAAAATTTCGAATGCCCACGGCTTGGGTGAAAAGTCGGATATCGGGGGGCTTGGTCCTCTCTCGGCGTCATCCTACCGATGCCTGGGATTCGGACAAATAGCTTATATGGGGGGCACGCACCATTCCCGTGCCCCCCCCTGCGTGGCCCCTCAAGCGTGACCATGATGCTGTTCGAACGGATGGATTCGACGGTTGGTTTTAATCGTGCAACATCACGTTCACGCTTGAGGGGGGACGCAGGTCGGAATGGATGCGCAAGACATAGGGATTGCTATGCGGTGGCGCTACGTCGCAGTTCTAGAACGGTCTTGACATCGAACGCACCTCGGGAACACGAGCGGCACTGGTAGCCACTCCAAACTCGTTCATGTCGTGACCAAGTAAGGGATTTCGTCTGCTGCGTACTCCGCATGGGAATCCGATGTCCTGCGTGAGATGACATTCTCGGAATTGAAATGATGCGCAGGACATTGAATGCTGTGCGGTGGTTCCGTCGCCATCCTAGAACGTTCTCGGCATCGGACGCACCTCGGGAATACGATCGGCACTGGTAGCCGCTCCAAATTCGTCCATGTCGTGGCCAAGTAAGGGATTTCGTCTGGGTACACCGCATAGGAATCCGATGTCCCGCGTGAAATGACATTCTCGGAGTTGGATGTACGTCCCGGGACGGACTTAGGAACAGTCCGTAAGACGCTCCCCTAACAAGGAGTGCACCAAGTCGCACCAGAAATGGGGCGCACCAAGCCGGCCGAGGTCGAGTTTCGAATGGACTGTAGTGTAACACAGAATATTCTGGGCGCACATGCAGTGAAAGGGCTCGAGGACCAACTCGGATTCGACGCCAAGGTTGCTATACGCGTTGAGTTGGATGGGATTCGAGGGTCATCCGGTGTTCCTGGGGCGCAATGCCCGGGACCGACACTCGAATCCCATACACCCCTGCGCATTGAAGGCCGAGGCGCACGAAAGGAACGGCTAGTATTGCCGATTTGCTCTTCACGAGCCAGCCATCTTACTCGGAGTTGAATGTCTCGGAACGGACTTAGGAACAGTCCGCAAGTCGCTCCCCAAAAAAGGAGTGCACCAAGGGGGGTAAGTCAGTCGAAAGCTCCCCATCCTGCGTGCCCCTCGAGCGCGATGGTGTTGGTGTACGAACGGATGGATTTGGCTCTCGGTTTATCCATCGTGCACCAACACGAGTCAGGCTTAGGAGGCATTGCAGGTCCCCGCCCATGACACCAGATTGCTATGCGGGGGCTCTCTTTCGCCTTCTCTGAACGGTCTCGGTATCGGATGCAGGCTCGGAATAGGGATCGGCACTGGTAGCCGCTCCCAACTCTGCTGAGACCTAGTAAGGGATGACTCGGGAGCCCCCGTCTAGCATTTGGGTTGACTTGGACGACCAAATTTGGAATGCCCACGGCTTGGGTGAAAAGTCGGAAATCGGGGGGCTTGGTTCTCTCTCGGCGTCATCCTACCGATGCCTGGGATTCGGTCAAATAGCTTATATGGGGGGTATGTGGCATTCTAGTGCCCCCCCTTGCGTGGCCCCTCAAGCGTGACCGTAATGCTGCACGATTAAAACCGACCGCCGAATCCATCCCCGTTTTAATCGTGCAGGATCACGGTCACGCTTGAGGGGGCACGCATGTCGCCCCGATAGAACGCATGCAGGACACCTGGATTGTTGCGTGCTGGAATCGTCGCCGTCTTAGGAACGGTCCGTCATCGGACGCACTCGGGAACACGGGCGGGTACCAGGCCGCTCCAAACTCGTCCATAAGCCGGCCAAGTAAGGATTTTCGTCGGGTACCCCGTATAGGAATCCGGGTTTCCGTATACTGGAATTTGGATATCCTGCAAGCTGCCCCTTTAAAAAGGAAAATCAGGACTTCGATTATGGCCTGGCGGGTTTTCGTCGCCGTCCTAGAACGGTCTTGGTATCGGACGCACCTCGGGAACACGGGCGGCACTGGTAGCCGCTCCAAACTCGTCCATGTCGTGGCCAAGTAAGGGATTTCGTCGGGTACTCCGCGTATGGATCCGATTTCTTGTCATCTCGGTTTTGACTCATTTTCGGAGTTGGATGTCCCGTATCGGACTTAGGAACAGTCCGCAAGCCGCTCCCTTAAAAACGGAGCGCACCAGGACACCGGATGATTCTTCCATCCCGTCCAACCCTCCCAAGTAAGGGATTTCGTCGGGTACTACGCATGAATCCGATTTTCTGTTTACTCGGTTTGTTCTATACCAACCACTGACTCCGCCTAGGACACTCGACTGTTATGCGCGGGCTCTCTTGCCGTCTCGAAACGGGGCCATGTTTTGGATGAATCTCAGGAAGTGATCGGCACTGGTAGCCGATCCAGACCCGCCCAAATCCGTGACCCCAGTGAAGAGATTTCTTATGAGCCTCTGTCTAACTCTCGGGCCTGCTTGGGAGGGTGTGCTCCATTTTGCCCCCCACCGCAAATTCTCCCAATTGCTATGCATGGTCTCTCTCGGCGTCTCAGAACGGCCTCGGCATTGGATGCTTTGCGTAAAACGGATCGGCACTGGTAGCCTTCCAAAGCCGTCCATGTCGAGGTCTAGTAAGGGAGCCTCTGTGTAGCTTTTGGGTTGTTTTTGTTTACACCCGACTCCCGCCTGGGATGCTCGACTGCTATGCGTGGGCTGTCTTGCCGTCTCGGAACGGGTTTTGGTTTTGGACGCATCTCGGGAAGTGATCGGCACTGGTAGCCGATCCAGATTCGTCCAAATCCGCCCCCAGTAAAGAGATATCTTGGGGAGCCTCTGTCTAACTCTCGGGCTGCTTGGGAGGGTGCGCTCCGTTTTGCTTTCCAACACAAATTCTCCCAATTGCTACGCAAGGTCTCTCTCTGCGTCGTCTTGGAACGGTCTCGGCATTGGATGCATTGCGTAAAACGGATCGGCAATGGTAGCCTTTCCACGGTCATCCATGTCGGGGCCTAGTAAGCGAGGGAGCCTTTGTGTAGCTTTTGGGTTGTTTTTATTTACATCCGACTCCGCCTGGGTCACTCGACTGTTATGCGTGGGCTCTTTTGCCGTCTCGGAATGGGGGTATGTTTTGGACGCATCTCGGGAAGTGATCGGCACTGGTAGCCGATCCAGATTCGTCCAAATCCGGCCCCAGTGAAGAGATATCTTGGGAGCCTCTGTCTAACTCTCGGGCTGCTTGGGAGGGTGCGCCCCGTTTTGCTTCCCAACACAAATTCTCCCAACTGCTATGCAAGGTCTCTCTCGGCGTCGTCTCGGAACGGTCTCGGCATTTGATGCATTGCGTAAAACGGATCGGCACTGGTAGCCTTTCCAAGGTCGTCCATGTCGGGGCCTAGTAAGCGAGGGAGCCTTTGTGTAGCTTTTGGGTTGTTTTTGTTTACATCCGACTCCGCCTGGGTCACTCGACTGTTATGCGTGGGCGCTTTTGCCGTCTCGGCATGGGGGTATGTTTTGGACGCATCTCGGGAAGTGATCGGCACTGGTAGCCGATCCAGATTCGTCCAAATCCGCCCCCAGTGAAGAGATATCTTGGGAGCCTCTGTCTAACTCTCGGGCTGCTTGGGAGGGTGCGGCCCGCTTTGCTTCCCAACACAAATTCTCCCAATTGCTATGCAAGGTCTCCGGCGTCGTCTCGAACGGTCTCGGCATTGGATGCATTGCGTAAAACGGATCGGCACTGGTAGCCTTTCCAAGGTCGTCCATGTCGGGGCTCAGTAAGCGAGGGAGCCCCTGTGTAGCCTTTGGGTTGTTTTTGTTTACATCCGACTCCCCGCCTGGGTCACTCGTCTGTTATGCGTGGGCTCTTTTGCCGTCTCGGAACGGGAGTATGTTTTGGACGCATCTCGGGAAGTGATCGGCACTGGTAGCCGATCCAGACTCGTCCAAATCCGGCCTCAGTAAAGAGATTTCTTGGGAGCCCCTGTCTAACTCTCGATTTGCTTGGGAGGGTGTGCTCCATTTAGGTCCCCACCGCAAAATCTCCCAATTGCTACGCACGGTCTCTCTCAGCGTCTCAGAACGGCCTTGGCATTGGATGCTTTGCGTAAAACGGATCGGCACTGGTAGCCCTTTCCAAAGCCGTCCATGTCGGGGTCTAGTAAGGGGGAGCCTTTGTGTAGCTTTTGCGTTGTTTTGTATACACCTAAGACCCCCGCCTGTGACACTCGACTGTTATGCGTGGGCTCTCACTTGCCGTCTCGGAACGGGGGTATGGTTTGGACGCATCTCAGGAAGTGATCGGCACTGGTAGCCGATCCAGTTTCGTCCAAGTCCGGCCTCAGTAAAGAGATTTCTTTGGGAGCCTCTGTCTAACTCTTGGATTGTTAGGGAGGGTGCGCTCCGTTTTTCTCCCCAACACAACTTCTCTCCCAATTGCTATGCAAGGTCTCTCTTGGTGTCGTCTCGGAACGGTCTCTGCATTGGATGCATTGCGTAAAACGGATCGGCACTGGTAGCCTTTCCAAAGTCGCCCATGTCGGGGTCTAGTAAGGGGGGAGCCTTTGTGTAGCTTTTGGGTTGGTTTTGTTTACACCCGACTCCGCCTGGGTCACTCGACTGTTATGCGTGGGCTCTCTTGCCGTCTCGGAACGGGGGTATGTTTTGGATGCATCTAGGGAAGTGATCGGCACTGGTAGTCGATCCAGACTCGTCCAAATCCGGCCCCAGTAAAGAGATTTCCTTGGGAGCCTACGTCTAACTCTCGGGCTGCTGCTTGGTAGGGTGCGCGCCCCGTTTTGCTCCCCACCACAAATTCTCCCAGTTGCTATGCAACGTCTCTCCCGGCGTCTCGGAAAGGTCTCGGCATTGGATGCATTGCGTAGAATGGATCGGCACTGGTAGCCTTTCCAAAATCGTCCATGTCGGGGTCTAGTAAGGGGGGAGGGAGCCTTTGTGCAGCGCTTGGGTTGTTTTTGTATACACCGAGGACCCCTGCCTGGGACACACTCGACTGTTATGCGTGGGCTCTCTCTTGCCGTCTCGGAACGGGGGTATGTTTTGGACGCATCTCGGGAAGTGATCGGCACTGGTAGCCGATCCACAGCTTCGTCCAAATCCGGCCTCAGTAAAGAGATTTCTTTGGGAGCCTCTGTCTAACTCTCGGATTTGCTTGGGAGGGTGCGCTCCGTTTTTCTTCCCAACACAACTTCTCCCAATTGCTATGCAAGGTCTCTCTCGGCGTCGTCTCGGCATTGGATGCATTGCGTAAAACGGATCGGCACTGGTAGCCTTTCCAAAGTCGTCCATGTCGGGGTCTAGTATGGGGGAAGCCTTTGTGTAGCTTTTGGGTTGGTTTTGTTTACACCCTACTCCGCCTGGGTCACTCGACTGTTAGTAGTGGGCTCTCTTGCCGTCTCGGAACGGGGGTATGTTTTGGACGCATCTCGGGAAGTGATCGACACTGGTAGTCGATCCAGACTCATCCAAATCCGGCCCCAGTAAAGAGATTTCCTTGGGAGCCTACGTCTAACTCTCGGGCTGCTGCTTGGGAGGGTGCGCGCTCCGTTTTGCTCCCCACCACAAATTCTCCCAGTTGCTATGCAAGGTCTCTCTCGGCATTGGATGCATTGCGTAAAACGGATCGGCACCGGTAGCCTTTCCAAAGTCATCCATGTCGGGGTCTAGTAAGGGGGGAGGGAGCTTCTGTGTAGCTCTTGGGTCGTTTCTGCATACACCCAAGACCGCCTGGGACACTCGACTGTTATGCGTGGGCTCTCTTGCCGTCTCGGAACGGGGGTATGTTTTGGACGCATCTCGGGAAGTGATCGGCACTGGTAGCCGATCCGGACTCGTCCAAATCCGACCCCAGTAAAGAGATTCCTCGGGAGCCTCTGTCTAACTCTCGGGTTGTTTGGGAGGGTGCAATCCATCTTGCTCCCCACAACAAGCTCTCAATCGCTATTCAGGGCGTTTCGGAACGGCCTCGGCATTGGATGCATTACGTAAAACGGATCGGCACTGGTAGCCTTTTCAAAGTCGTCCAAGTCGGGGTCCAGTAAGGGAGCTTTTGTCTAGCTTTTGGGATTTTCTTTATCCCCACCCGACTCCCGCCTAGGACACTCGACTGTTATGCGTGGGCTCTTCTGCCGTCTCGGAACTGGGGTATGTTTTGGACGCATTTCGGGAAGTGATCGGCACTGGTAGCCGATCCAGACTCGTCCAAATTCGGCCCCAGTAAAGAGATTCCTCAGGAGCCTCTGTCTAACTCTCGGGTTGCTTGTGAGGGTGCGCTCGAGTTTGCTCCCCACCACAATTCCTCCTGCTCCCGGTTTTACCCCTACCAATTCCATAATGCTCGGCTCCACCCTTATGGTTTTACCCCGAAACCCCAAACACCCACTCGGTTTCACTTAAAACCACCCCCACTGCCCCCAAGGACACCCGATTGGTATGCAGGGGCTCTTTTGCATTTCCCGAACCGTCTCGACATTGGACGCCTCGCGGGAAAAGGGTCGGCACTGGTAGTCGCCCTAAACTCGTCCATGTCGGGGTGTAAGGGGATTGTCGGGAGTGTTTTCTTCTCAGCTTTTGGGTGCCTCCGAGTGCTGCACTCCTATCCGTGGGACACTTCGTAGTCTCGGAACGGTGTCAAAAGTTCAAAAGCGGTGCGATATTCTCTGCGAAGAGTGGCATGATGATTGTTGGGGTCATTCGAGTCGGTCGTAGCTTTGGCCTCGGGCCATGGAGACGGCTGCTCGATTTCCTACTTGCAAGTCATGTCCACCCAGTAACAGACTTGACAACATGTAATCGGTCTCATTCTCGATTGTTCCTGGAGGCAATCTTCGGAGCTTTTGGGTTTGACCCATCACTCGAATTATCCTCTCCCGAGGACGACTGTGCGCGCTTGTGCCGGTTCCTTGATGGTATTTACGAAACAACAGTTTGGAATGAGCTCCTCCATTGTGCTCTCTAGGGGGTGCAGTCGGAGGCTCTCGCCTTTGTATTCGGTTGGCATTCGCCATGCACGTCTCTGTCGTAAAGCAGTGCGACACTTTCGATGTTTGGCGGTTGTCTTCGAATGATGCGTCGATCCCAAAGTGCACGTTACTAGCATTTGTGCCATTGTTCATCTTTGGCACGTTGCATCGTTGCAATCGAACTTCGTCCTCGAGAATGTGGCGGCCCCCTCTTCGAGGCAAAAGCCTGTTCACGTAGGTGGTGGGGCATGGGCGACAAAGAGACCCCGTTCTGGGCACGTGTAAACGTCCCTTGCGAGGCTCCGCGTCGACATGCTTCTGCCCGCGTAGGCGTTC
>VCHN02000136.1:0-62487 GCA_007115665.2 Sequoiadendron giganteum | reverse complement strand
CAATGGGAATGGTAATGCCTTTGCAGGCTCCAGACGTGGGAATCTATCAGGGACGTAAGCATGCCGCACAGACGTCTTCGCGCCACGTGGGAGTCTCTGACAGTTATTCCTCTCTCAATGCACAAAATAGGCGCCAAGTGTGATGCGAGCAGTGGGCTTGTATGGAATTAAGCCTTCACATTTGGTTTTCTAAAGTGTTAAGGGGAAAAAAGGGAGTTTTCGTTAGGGGTGCAAATTCATGTTGATACATTTTTCCCCCACTTTAGTGAGCATGAATATGGTGAGTGCTTTAGTAAAGTAGATTAGAGTAGTAGAGTAAGAAATGTATACCTAAACTGTCGAGGAGGCATAACGTGATTTGGAGAACCTGAAAGTGTAGGAAAAGAAAAGGACTTCATAACTCCGTGGAGCTATGAAGCTAAAGAAAGAAAGCACCTTACAAACCTATAGACTTGCAGGGAAGGTATCCTCCAAAAACTATCACATGAAGGAAACCAAGAAAGTACCTTACAGACCCACAGACCTGCAAGGAAGGTATCCTCCAAGAACTCTCACATGAAGGAAACCAAGAAAGCACCTCACAAACCTGCAAACCTACAAGGAAGGTATCATCCAAGAACTCTCACATGAAGGAAACCAAGAAAGTGCCTTACAGACCCACAGACCTTCAAGGAAGGTATCCTCCAAGAACTCTCACATGAAGGAAACAAAGAAAGCACCTTACAGACCCACATACCTACAAGGAAGGTATCCTCCAAGAACTCTCACATGAAGGAAACCAAGAAAGCGCCTTATAGACTCACAGACCTGCAAGGAAGGTATCCTCTAAGAACTCTCACACGAAGGCAACCAAGAAAGCACCTTACAGACCCGCAAACCTACAAGGAAGGTATCCTCCAATAACTCTCACATGAAGGAAACCAAGAAAGCACCTCACAGATCCGCAGACCTGAAAGGAAGGTATCCTCCAAGAGCTCTCACATGAAGGAAACCAAGAAAGTGCCTTATAGACCCATAGACTTGCGAGGAAGCTATCCTCCAAGAACTCTCACATGAAGGAGACCAAGCAAAGGGGACTTTGCAAAGTCAGAGATGGTGACATGTTTATCCACAAATAGAATAGGCCAGGAAGCGGTCGCATAGGCTAGTGAATGCACAATCATATAGACCATCACTAAGTTGTAAGAATTTCAAAAGGGTCGCTTGGGAACCCTTTAAAAGGAAAAGGGGTCCACTCAAGGGACGCGTTGCTTGAAAAGTGAAGTCTAGTCGGGTTTCCTCCAAGCTAGATGCAAAGATGTGAAATAGGTCTAGACTAGCTATCCCCGAGTTAGATGCAAAGATAGGAAGTAGGTCTAGTCAGGCTACCCCAAAGCTAGATGCCATGGAATTCATTTGAGATAAGTACTTTCAAAGAGGTCCCTTGGGAGCCCTTCAAAAGGAAAGGGGGTCCACTCAAGGGACGCTTCATTCAAAAATCATAATGAAGAAGAGGTGGTCCTTCGGGAGGACACACATCTCCAAAACAAGTTATCACTGCCCCCAACGTATAGGGGAGGAGAACCACACAAGATATTTTAGAGCATGCAGGATAGAGGTAAACCTCGATATCACTTGTCATGTGAAGGAAATGCAAGTGCATTAGTAGGCACCTGAGTCATGAAGTTGTATTTTTTCCTTCAAGGCCTTACATTCCCTAGTGGAATGGCTAGGCACTTGATGGTATATGCATTGGAAGAATGTTTCACTTTATCGTGTTTATGGTGTCTCCTGCATGTAGGAGGAGGAAGAGTAATCAAGCGGGATTTTAGAAGCCGCAACAAGATATGCTCTTGCTCAGACAAAGGATGAGGAGCAGGAAGTAACCCCTTCTCTTGTGAAGAAAGGTTTGAATACTCACAAGAAGAAGATACAAAGATCGAGGACAAAGGAGGATGGACCAATCTGCGAGAACAAGGTTGAGCAGACATCATGTAAACACTCAACCATGGTTTCTTCTTAGATTGTTTATTCGAGAAACCAAGCCCCAAGTGGCGCTTATGAGGTGAAAATTCTATAGGGACCTATATGCCTTGTTCATTATGCCCACAACCTTTACGCTCATAGCCATACTTAGATATGAGCTTAAAGTCGGGACCATAATGTGTTTGCAAATTGTGAGAAGAAGGAGGATCCTCATAGAGAGCATTATTCCAGCCAGGGGAACACACTATTCTATGGGATCATCATCATCCTTCTTGATAGGACTCTCAGCATTATCCTCCTTAGTAGAAGCGTAATTGTCTTCCTCAGAAGAAGGATCGATGCTAAGGACATTACAGTTCACATTCGCATTATCCCATGATACAAAGGGGTAACCATCTTCAATAGCGGGTGTGAATGATGTTGTCGAAAGGTCTAAGTGGATCTGACTGACTTTATATTCCTGAATGAAGGAATCTATAAATTTTGAAGGACCGCAATCATCACCAGGACATGCATTCCTTTAAGAAGAGGTAGAAGGAACAAACTTAAGATTTATCGCTTCAGAAGGATCTTGCTTAGGGACATCTACCTTAAGAGCATCCTTTGTAGTAGATACTGCTAGAGTAAACATGGATGCATCAGAAGATACTGAAGGAATAAGGGTAGGCACAACTAAGGCTTGACCAACAACTGCCATCTCGCATAGGTGCATAGCATCAAGGCTAGCCTTGACTATGAATACTTTATTCTTGCGAATGAACTTAATGAATTTATGTAAGGTAGGCGGGACTGCAACCATAGCATGAATCCATGGTCTACTAAGAAGAACATTATAAGGTAAATTTTTTGACATAATATACATAAGGGTAGGTATGGTAATGGGTCCCAACCTCAAAGGAAAGACTATCTTGCCTAGGGCTTTCTGACCAATATTATCAAACCCATGAATGTCAACAGAAGAAGCATTAAGAGAAGATGGGTCAATATTAATCTTAGGCAATAGATCAATACTGCATACATTAAGCACTAAACCAGCATCAACAAGAGTACGTGCAATACCAATCTTATTAATATTAACTATAATCATTAGATGACCTACTTGCTCCTATACTTCTGAAGGTGGGAGTTCTTGTGGATAGAACGTAATATTTGATGGATTCGCACGAATATACGCCATCAACATCTACCAACCTAGTTCAAGAAGGTAAGAGGATATTTTGCAAGGCTTCCTGAAGCATACCTTGATAAATCAGAGCAGAGTGAAGCAAGTCCCACGGTGAGATCTTAGCCGAAGTAACTTGAGGTTGCTCGACAAGATCATAATCACCAGGTGCTTTAGTCATAGGTTCAGGTGCTTGAGGAAGTCTTAGTTGTTTATTCATTCTACTATAATAGGTATGGGCTACTGCTCTATAAGAGGGAGCCTTAGAATGATCAAGGGAATCACTATCGAATGGAACACCATAAATAGAACAAACCCTTTTAGGAGAAGGACTAGATGGAGTCACGTAAATGACCAATCTCTTAGGCCTTTAAGGGGCAGCAGAGACATAGATTACATTTACAAAGTCATCATAACTAGTAGAATGATTATTTACATATATATTCTCAACATCAATCCAGACATGATCAAATGTGGAAGGAGATTCATAATGTGCTAATGCATCATCTCTAGAGGAGAGTGCATTAGAATAGATAAGAAACTCATCCTTCATAAATGCATCAGTAGGAGTAGAAGATTCATCATTCACGAATGCAACATCTTAAGAAGAGAGTGCATTGGAATGAGTAGGAGATCCATCATTCATGAATGCATCATCTTTATAAGAGAGTGCATCAGAATGAATAGAAGGTAGAGTAATATTGAGAAAGGTATCAATGATTTTATCTTCTTGCAACAAGATATTCTCTGAAGCAAGAGGACTCTCATGAGAAGGATCAGAGATACAAAGTGACATGGGTAAAGCCAAGTCACCATCACATGCATGAAATGGAATATCATTAATATTTTGAATAAAATTAGATGTAGAACTAATAAAAGAAGATATTAAATTCATTAGAAGTTTTTTGGTATTTTCTATGTTCTAGTAATTTGCATTTTCAGAGGTCTTCGAAGAAAAATTTGAGGTCAGAACTTGCATCGGTCCCTAAAATTAAATTGCCGAAGGCATCGATATTATAGGGATTGAACTAGTTCTCTAGAAGACTTTTCCAACTGTGCAAAGGGTTCTGAATTTTGAGCACTGAGTCAAAATTTATGACCTCACCAAGTAGGGGTAAATAAATTCCTAGTTTTCAAAGAACACTATTCTTCATGTCAGGTTCACCAAAATGTAGAGAAGGGGGATTCACTACTCATGATTTCTCTTCAATTGGAGACCCGCATGGGGTGAACTGCCCTAAACTACCTCAAAGGACAATGGTGAGAGTTCTAGGACCAGAAAGAGCAGGGCACAAAAGTTCTTTGGACAAACTGTCAAGCTCTTGGCCAAAGGATGTTAGCACAAAATGTAGATGACAATGCAGCGTGTTGGCATCTCATACGGAGCAGGGAGCGAGTTTATCATAGAAAACAACTAAGTGACTACCAAAAATCCGATCATTGAGAACTCCCAAATTGTAAGCAAATGATAGAAAGCGATAATGTTGAGATAGAAGTGAAGTAGATAAGGACAAGGAGAAGAAGGGAAAGGAAATGCTTACGACTATGCGATTGATGAAGCCTCCAACTCAAGAATTTCTTCAATATCTAAACACAAGAAAGAGAGAAAGTGTTGGGGTTGTATAGGGGTTTGCCTCAGTCAAACCCCCACTTTGGTGTTCCTACCTCCACGAAAAGCCAGATAGATAGAGAGAAAAGTATAAAATGAAGTAAAGTACATAAAGACACTACAAAACAGTGTTATGCTACTCAACTAAATAATAGCTCAGAGAGGAGTGAAATCTTACCAGCTCTACCCAAAGCGCTCAAGGCTTATGGGGGAGAAAATGAGAGGAACTCAAGCCTTTGCTGCCATGGTGTTTCATTCAACACTTGCTTTACTTAAGTGATGGAGTGTTGATGTTGTTGTTGTGAAGTGTAAAGTGTTACTTGAAGTGATGAAGAAGCTGCTTGGAGCTTGTGGAGAGATGGTGGAATGCTAAGAAAGCTGCTTAGAGTCTATGAAAGATACAAATGAAAGAGGGAATGGAGAGGTCCAAAGATGCAAGAGATAGGAGCCAAGAGATGAAAATGGATGAAGGAAGAGTGAATATGAAGGAAAGAGGGAAGAAAACGGCCATATTTGGGTTGGTCACCCGAAGGGGGCATTACAACTTGACTCCCAATGGGAATGGTAATTCCTCTACAGGCTCCAAACGCGAGAATCTATCAAGGATATCTACGCGCCATGTGGACGTCTCTACATCGTACGGGAGTCTCCAATAGTTATTCCTTTGCCAACACACACAATAGGTGCCAAGTGTGATGTGAGCAATGAGCTTGTGTGGAATTAAGCCTCCGCATTTGGTTTTCTAAAGTGTTAAGGGGCGAAAAGGGAATTTGTGTTAGGGGTGCAAATTCATGTTGATACATCATGTTGAGATCAATATCATTGTCTCCACGTCCTTCACCCAAATCTACAACATTCCAAGGAGATTCCAAAATGTCTCTAGCTAATTCCATTGCCTTGGGTCCATGACGAATGTGGTAAGAGAGGAGAAAAGAAACTACAAAGAATTTATCCTTGCAATTTTCCACCATCAAGGGTCTGAGCTCTTGAGCATGGGTGTTGAGAACCCTATACAACAACCAAGGGTCATCCTTATGGAGACATTTTTTGATGGCCCCATACACCTCTTTGTATGCTATTTTTTTCTTGAGATAATACTTTGGAAAGAGACCTCCAATTAAAGCCTTTCCTTTCTCCAATTTATAGTTTTGAACAACCTGAAGGAGCTCATCATGATTGAGGTAATCTGGTGAAACTGACTCTTGGACCACAATTGATAGGAGATCAAAGGATTGCACCAGGTCCATTACATTCGACAGAAATATAGAAAGAACTTGAGTGGGTAACAACATCCTGGGAGAACTTGGGCATAAAATTTCATGGCCAAGAATAGTCTTAATACTATCCAAAAGACTCGAGTAGGACATTTTGAAAACCTTCGAAAGATGAAACTTTGTTACTTCCTCAAAAAAAGGAAATTCTCTCTCTCTGATTTGCACCTTAATTCAAAAGTTTTTTCTCATAAAGAACTGGGTTTACATAATTGATTTTGCAAGTTGAAAATATCTTTGTATAAACGTGGAGAAAATAATACTTTGGTGGCTTTTAGTTATTATTCTAAAAGCTCTTTTATTTGTTCAACTTTACATTTATTTTTTGGCACATTTTGGAGTATACCTTCCCACACTGCAACACCCATATAACAAGTTACATATTGTGAGAAACAATAGTTTTAACATAAACAATGAATAAATCATTTATGCAAAACACCCATGTAAAACACCTTATAGATTGCAGACAACAACAGTTTTAAATCCCTGCAATCTGTTATGAAACCAACACCACAATGGCAACACCCATGTAAAACAACTTATAGATTCTGAAGAACAACAATTTTAACATAAACAATAAATAAATCATTTATACAAAACACCCATGTGAATCGGCTTACAAATTGCAGAGAACAATAGTTTTGAAACCCTCCAATCTGGTATGAAACCAACACCACAATGGTTGTTTCAATAATACAACTTAATCAAAATATAATTTCCCACACTGCAACACTCAATATTGTATTTACTTCATCCATCCCCATCATACAACAAAACAAAAATGCATTAACACTCCCATGAACAAACACAAACAACCATGTAATAATGAGTATAATCCCACAAGCTTCATTGTTTATTCTAGCTACATCACCGGGCACTACTTTCTAATATTTATTTTAACTCTTCCATTTATTTGTTTGAAGTTTCTGATGGCATTTTCGTTAGACCAGCCGTGAATAGGATTTGTCGTGTAATAGCTCTTTTATAATTTCTCTATTTGCCTAGAATTTTTAGTGCCAACCAATGTAGCTTGAAACATGTTGGAGATAAAATTAGTTTGGTGGGTGTTAATTGTTATTCTTTCTAATATTTGTTTGAAGTTTCCGATGGGATTTTCATTAGGCAAGCCATGAATAGATTTTGTACAGGCTATTGCAACTCATTGGCTTTACTAGTTCTATTTAATGTGGGCTTGGTGCCAAAGAATAAACAAAAGATGCATAGAGATAACTACTAACAATAATCAAAAGATGCACAGAGATACCTAAAACAATAAACCAAGAGAAAAAAAAATTCTCGTATATTAATCTGCAATTGCTCTTATGTTAATCAGTATAAGGACAAAGATGCACAGATATAACTGAAACAATAAACCAACAGTGAAAAAATTACTAACACTAACCATATTTTCTCACGAAAGAAAGAAGATTTAACTGCAATTTCTCCATCCATACAGAGTGATAATCTCGTTCAAATCTCCAAAATGGGTATAACGCCAAAGATAGAAACATATAACAAAAATACATGAACAATAAATTAATCATCTATGCAAAATACCCATATGAAATGACTTACCATACATATGCACAAAGATAACTAGAACAATAAACCAACAAGGAAAAATTACTAACCCTACCCATGTTTTTTCACTAAAGAAAGAAGATTTAATTAAAATTTCTCCATCCACACAAACCGATAATATTTTTGAAATCTCAAAAATGGGTATGGGTATGTGCAAGATCATTATGGAAAAACTAGGCCCTTAAGTGGTGAAAAATTCAAAAAAATCAGAGTTAGGCAACTTGACGTAAATTTTTGAACAAGTTATCTATATTATTTCAAAAATATGTAAGAATAGAATCTGTAGCAAATTGAATGTAGTTTCTAAACTACTAGGTTTATTGAAAAAAAAATTAACATCCATTTGGTCAAAATTTGAAATTTCAATGTAGTAGCACTTAAATTTTAGGGAAAAAATAAGAAGTAGGTTTTTGTCTAACCACCCTAACCATAATAAAATGATAATATTTTTTTATAATATTTTAGATATAAGTAGAGGACTCATGTCCCGATGTGATGCATATTTTTTTTAAATTTTTTTCAAGTAAATAATTAATTATGAATTTTTTATTACAACTTTAAAAAAATATAAAAACTTGTATGTATGACCACCTTAACTTGGTCAAAATTTCATGAAATTATTATTTTTATTTTTAATCCTATAGTATGCGAAGCATAGAATGTGACACATGTTTCAGATCCAAAAAATGTGATACCTTTTGAAAGCTATAAATGATTTTCAATTAGCCTTTCAATCAGGACATTAGTCATAATTCAAATAGAAAATGAATAATAATTATTTATTAAATTCAAAGTAAAGCATAATTTATATTGGTGGAAAGATGAGAATCTCCTTTAAAAACACTTTTCGTTTCATCAATTTTGGGTTAAAAAAAGGTCATAAGCCATGTACCCATCATGATCCTGCACATACCCGTATAACGCCAAAGATAGAAATGTATAACAACAAGACATGAACAATAAATTAATCACCTATGCAAAATACCCATATGAAATGACTTACCATACAGATGCACAAAGATAACTAAACCAATAAACCAACGGTGAATAAATTACTAACCCTAACCATTTTTTTTGATGAAAGAAAGAAGATTTAACTGCAATATCTCCATAAATGGTTGTAACACCAAAGATAGAAACATATAACAAGAAGAAATGAATAATAAATTAATCATCTATGAAAAATACTCATACAAAAGGACTTACAGATTCTGAAGAACAACACTTTTCAATCTAGCATAACATAGTTTCAACAATACCACAATATTCTGCTATCAAACCAGCCACGAAGATAATTTTTACAATAGTATGCTATCAAACCAATACCAAAATCGTTGTTTCGACAATACAACTTAATAAAAGTATACTTTCTGACACTGCAACACTCAATATTGCATTTACTTTCTCTACCCGCATTTACTTCTTTTGCCCCCATCATACAACAAGAACAAAATGAATTAACACTCCCACAAACAAACACACACCATTCAGCTTCCATGTATCGAGGACACTAACTCCATCACCACCAACCCATGTAATTACGAAGCTCCACATCACCGTAAAAAAAATGGTCAAGTCCCTGTCGGCTAATATTTTATTATTTTAAAACATTCATCTCTAGAACCATGTGTCATTGAATTCTTGGTAAGTTTACTCAATGAATCAATGAGTTTGACTGGTAAAACTACACGGTTGAATCCTCGTAGCACTATCATAATTCAACAGACTGTGGAAAATACCTCCTACTTATCAAGTTTACTCAACCAATAGATGGGAGATAATTCATTTTAAAAATATTTTTTGTTAAAAAAATATGCATCTCAACTTTGTAAAAACTATATAAAAGATAATTATTTAATTGCCATAATAAAAAATTCTTTCTTTTAATTTTTTAAAGATACAACATTTAATTCAGAAATCTTTTTATCTAATTTTAATAGACTCTGAAAAATCATTCCTACTATTTAATCTCCTGTTAAACAAAATTGATTACAATAGTCCCTGTCGTGGCAGGTACTAAAAATAATAGATATGTATAAAGCTGAAACTTTAAGAAGTTCCTGGGGCGAAGTGTTTCTAAAATGAATGATATTTAATGTTTTGTTAACCAATTAGTTTAAAATCAGAGGGCAATTATTTTTTATTTTTCATTTAATTAATAAATAAGATCAAATGTACAGTCTGATGGTTGGGCAGAGGTTGTCTTCTCAAAATTACACAATTAATAAATAGGATCAAATGTACAGTCTGACCGGTCTCCCTCAATGCCAGAAAATTAATAAATATGGTCAAATATACAGTCTGATGGCTGTGACGTGGTGTACAAACTTGCCCGTAGGCAACGTGCTTCATGTCTATAAAACTACTTCTACTTCAAACAATAGCGAAGGCATGCTCGCAGTTAAGTTGTCTGTTGTGTGAAAAAAATGGAGTTCCAGAGGTTTCAACTCCGTGATTGCAAGAATGCTGAAAGAGATATGGTAGGCAAATGGCGTTTGCTTTCTACGAATGAAGTGGACAAATATTCCACAAAGATAGAAAAGCTCCTCACGGAGGGGGAAACGGCACGCCTTTTGGATGGATCGTTAACTTGCGCAGGTGGAAAATTGATAACGAAGAAACAATACCAGCCAAACATAGAGAAGATGCTGCTTGTTGAAACTAATGGAGCAAGACAAGGTGGTAAATTATTAGGATAAATTATTGTCAATTGATATCTGTTTAATGGGCAACTTGCGTGCGTAACATCTTTACTTCATCTTCATTTTGAAAAACAATTTGAGCGCACTAATTCTCAATTGACTTTCCTGCAGATGGCAAGCTCGTTCCTGCAGATGGCAAGTTCGTTCCTAAAATGTACGAGGGAGTTCAACTGGACGAAGAGGGAACAAAAGCTGCTCTGTATCTTTCATGGGAAAAATATTTTATTGAAGTCATGGACTTCGTTATCCATTATTTCACCACGATGAAAAAGGAGAACCACGAGATGAAAGACAAGATCGCCAGGATGGGAGGGGCGTAGAAATGTTAGGGATATGGATGGGATGGTATGGTTTTCTAGAAATTAAAGTTTAAATTATGCACTAAAGTCATCTTAATGATTTAGTGGTGTTTAGTATAGATAGTTATTATATTCTGGTATTGTACTCTTGTTTTGTCTTTGTTGTTCTGTGGTTTAGATGGTTATGTTATTAAAGCCTTTAAAAAAGGCATATTGCAATTAATGTAATATCATCCCAATTGAATGATCTGTATTTCGAACAACTTAATATTATGATTATTATTTGTGTTATTATTATAAATGCTTGAGTTTTCAGCATTCTATATGTGCATTTATTTTTAAAGATGTTTGTACTATAATCTTGTAAGCTTTGTAATGTCATTGCTAAAGCTATAAGGCTTCCTAAAAACTAGAAAATATGTATGAGAATTCATCACTATAGAAAAATGAGATTTTTTATAGTATAATAAGATGTTAATATATCCTAAATGATAAATGCGGAGTAGGATTAAATATTGTAAATGATTATTATGATTTTTTTTATGTTATTATTGTAAATGCTTAAGTTTTTAGCATTCTATATGTCCATTCATTTTTCAAGCTGTTTGTACTATAATCTTGTAAGCTTTGTAGTATCATTGCTACAGCTATAAGGTTTCCTTAAAACTAGAAAATATGTATTTCTCACCTAGGTAATGTGGAGAATTCATCACTATAGAAAAATGAGATTTTATTTTTAGCATAATGAAGATGTTAATATCTCCTAAATGATATACGAAGAGTAAATGAATCAATTAAGGAGTTCTCAAAGGTGAATATTTCAGCATTTACCTTGACAATACATGCCAAATGCCCCATAATCACATTTTATTACTTTATTGGCTTATTTTTAGTATGTTGGTTTGTTTGGCACTTGCATATTGCCTTCTCTAGAGAGGTATATTGTTTTACTTAGTGGGAATCATTTTTGGAAAAGAAGGTTGAATTGTGGGTTAGAAGATACCTCTACTTATCTTTGATGTCACTCAACCATTATCTTGAATAAATTTTTTTAAAGTGTTAACCATAAGATCATGTGTAGTTTACTGAATGAGAAAAAGCTTAAATAATGAAATAGACATAGTAAATCACTATTTCTATAATAAGGTTACAAGTACCACCTAACATGTGTTTTGTCATGTATATGCCTAATATCCAAGAACATACCATGATATTGAATCAAGCATAACATTACAACATCTAATAAAGGATTGATAATACAAGGAACATGGAAAGTTACCTTGATGTCGAGCACATAAACATCACTTGTCTCTCCTAATTTATATAAAAACATACAAAATGAAATGATAATTTCTATATAAACTAGGCGAATATAAATGAGACTAAGTTTTCTAATTTAAATTTTCCACTTGGGAAAATTGAGCTTTTACTTGTCCATGACTACTTTGAGTCAACATAGTCTCTAGAAAGAGGACAAGATGTGGAGTTTGAAAATTGTATCCAAATAGGACAATGGTATAAGACATGTGAGTAATCAACGAGTGCCCTACTTTTGTTGAAAATTAGAAAATAAAAGATTTGTTGGCTTAAGGGTCATGGAAGGTTTTTTCCCTTAGGTTCTCCACATTATTTGAGGTGATCATGTCCTTATTTTCATTATAGTTTTTATCTTTACATTTCCAGGTTAAGGTCATAGTGCTCCTGCCTTCTACTTTACTTATTTTGTTATTGTAAAATTTATAATAAAAATCTTTGTAGTATTGGGTTTTTATACCATTTAAACATCTACATACACATACACACTATTTTACAACTCTTTGTAAATCATGGAATGGTGTTCATAGATTTTGTCACTACTTTTAGTTTTTAGTTAAATATAGGGTCTAAACATTCATGGAAAGCTCGTAAATAGTCCAAACACTCTTCTTGTCTTAGCTATAGTTTCTATTAGAGCTCAATATGAAATGATGGTTCACGCTTCTTATTCTCTTAATTTTATCATTTTCATTTTATCAAATACATAGATTATTTTATTTCATTTCATTTTCAATATTGCCTAAACAAATAAACACAAATTAGGGAGAAAAGGAGTTTTATTAGTGTTCTATGCTGTAACATTTATACATGACAACATTTCATACATAATTTCATGTACTGCATAGGCATCCTCAATAAAGACCTTTAGCCTTTGGTTCCAAGTTCCCTTTAAGTTGTGAATTTATTGTTCTAAGTTTATTTTATTAAATTTATATTTCAGGATTTAGTAAATCAAAATTTTTCTATTTAACACAATATTTTAATTGAGTGAAAATAATTTTTCCGTGTATAAAACATTTTTAGGATAGTCTAGTATATTTTCACTTTCTTTACATTGAAAATAATAGAAAAATTAATTTCATTCACAAAATAAATTCTTCCTAGAGTAGTTTGGTGGAAATTTTTTACTTGGAAAATAAATAAACATTCAAGGTTAAATCAAGTTTTTCCTACACTGCATTTTGGTTAACTTGATTGTGAGGCCCACCCTTTGGTGACTTATAAATTCACACTATTTGACTATTATTATTTTGGAAACCTTATTATTACCACTTATTGGTATGATGATTTGGTCATTAGATTATGTACTAGACTATGTTTTATTAATTACTCACATGTGTAGAATAACCTTAATTTTTCTTTAATGGTGTCTATGTTCGAAGGTTAATTAGAAATCATGTTTTTTAGGAAGATTATCATCAATTGCTTAGTTAAATGCTTGGATTATAAAATGAGTTAAATTTTTACTATGTTTAATAATTGACATGTGTAGATTTTAATAAATAATTTTAAACACTTGTCTTGTGAATTGTGAAGATTATGTGAGATTGAAATAGAAAAAAGATTTTATGTTATTTTGATGGTTTATTGAGATATTGAGTGAGATTGGTTATTGAAATTATTGTACATGAATGTGTATTCTTGTAAATTACATTGTTTTTGTTGTGATATTACTCGAATATATTAATATTTGAATTCAAGTATACAATATAATTCCATGGTAAATAGAATTGGAGATTTTTGGGAAACCCTATTGTGATTAAATTCATGATGCTAAACTATAGTCCATTTGGAGGGACTAAAGTCGCTATGTGATGTTAATTGTTGATATGTGGAATGTGAATGTAATAATATGATGTTTGGTGAGTCCTAAACTTATTAGAGTTAGGATATGAATTGATTTGGCACCCTAGTTGTCCAATTTCATATATGATCTTTAATGGGATTTTTAGTGGTCTTAAAATGCTAATTTCTACTCTTTTATGTTTTTTAAGGCCATAGGGTGGGTACCTATGGATAAGGTACCTATTTGTCCTCTCATCTTGGACTATGGATAGGATATGACCCTTCTTAAATTATATAAAGAAAAGTGGTAACTTTAAAGTTCTGGGGATGTGGGATGGTTGACTTGTCACCATCCTATCCCTATCCTCTAAAGCTTATTTATGAACTTGGAAATCTTACAAGGTCTCGCACGGGTGAGTACACCTTCTAAGAATTTGCATGGGTTGGGTTTTCAAATGCATCTCCCCTCTTAAACATCTCACACATGTGGGAGCTTTTATTGGAATATGTGTTTTGACAATGAATGTAAGGGTGACAATCGTCACCTCCCCATTAAATGAGTTCAAATGCTAATTTTTTTTATGATCCTTTTTGCCCAATGAAGTGAGATTTTATTCATTTTTTATTTCTTTTTGAGATGAAGTGGGGGATTTTATTCATTTTTTCTTTCTTTTTGGGAGGAATTGAGGGATTTTCTTCATTTTTTCTTTCTTTCTAGTCTTGAGTATTGTGAGGAAGAGAGAACTTGTGAAGAAATTGGAGTTGGAGGATTCTTGGAGTGAAGCTTGGAGCTCTTCTCCAACACTTCTCAATCTTTAGAAATTTTGGAGAGGTGGGCTCCCAAGCTTCCTTTGATTTCTTGTTAATATACGTGTGTAGATGTATATAAATAGAGTTTACGTGTTATTATTTTTTGTGAGTTTTTTTCCCTCTTTGTTTTTTTTTGTGTTGTGATGGGTTGTATGGGATAAGATCTCCATCTTAATAAGAGCATCCCAAGTTAAAGATAGAGAGAGGTTCTAGTCCCTCCATGGGGATATGCTTCTTCCTTTGTGAAGGAGAAGCTTGGGTAGGAGTACTATATTTTGGTTGAGACAAAAATGTGATGGTTTTATTATGAGTATATGAAAGGAGAGAAAGAAATGAGATTATAGTATAAATACTTGGTATATTATTCCCATTGAAAGAGATTTTTCAACTCAACTCCCCTATTAAGAATCTTAGATAATATTCCTTTTTTATGCCTTGGATGTTAATGGGAGTTTATTATATCTTTTATGTGTGAATCAAGTGGGTGTTTATATTATTGTTTGTTATATGTGTGTAAACCTAATTTCTTTGGAGGCCTCCTAGATGAGGGGTGGCTTGTGACAAAGCCTACAGTTGGGAGGTGAGCTTCCCTTTGTTCATTAGAGAAGTTTGGTGTTTTAATGTAGGTGTAAAAAAATTATTGGAGCTTTCAAGCAAAGAAAATACATATCTCTCTTATTTCATTGTAATGTGGTTTTGAAAATAAGTTGTGGGAAATACTCTTATATATGTTTGTAAAATATTATTTCAAGTTGAGAAAAATAGATACAAATGTAATGCATAATATTTCATTGAAAATTTACTTCAATTTTGTTTATATGATCAATTTGTAATATTAGTTGAGCAAATAAAATAACTATGCTTTATTTCCCCATTGAAGGCTTTTTCTTACTCAAATTATTTTATGCATTCTTAAGGGAAAAATAAAAATAATATTATAATAATGTTTATGAATGTATGGGTGGTTTATTTGTGAAGTATATCAAGTTCCTCAAAGCTAAATGACATTTCATTATTTAGTTTTGTTTTATATTTTCAAGAGTGGTATGCTTTCCTTCACAAATTTGGTGATTTAAGTGTATATTTTTTAGGTTAAGGGAAACTCACTCATGAATGTTATATTTGATAAGGGAAAGAAAAAAATTAATTTTTTATGGCCTTGTGGAATATAATCTATTTTCAAGAACTAAATTACATGTTTCAATCATTTTCATCCACACAATAAAGAAATCCTCTCTCATTCTCTTATGTCTATTGGTTGTAACTTGTTAAATTCTAATGTTTTGTGCTAGGGGTGTTGGCAAGAAGTTGAGTCCACTTTTTGGCCAAAAAGTGGAAGTGTCTTCCCTGATTTTCAGAATTTGACACATTTGACCTTAAAATTTGAAGCACTTAGAGATGGAATCTTCAAAAAAAATACTAATCATAAAATGTAGTACTCGGAGTCTAGTTTTCAAATATATAATTTATTTTAATACCCAGATTGAACAAATTGAGTTTCAATGGGCATTTCTAAAATGCACTGTTTAAAAGTCACTTTTTTTTACCATACCATGCACATGTACGACATCCATATTTTGACCTAAATTATCGTATTTTTCTAAATACTTTTGGGAAAAGATTTGTGACTCACTAAAGCTTGTTTTCGATATTTTTTTGTAATTTTTTATTGAATATTTTTTTTTGGGTTAAATTTTTATTAGGCATATTTGTCGTTTTGAAAAGTCATCGTGTACGACACACATAAGATGACCTAAACTTATCATTTTTTGATTTTTTTTTTTTTTAAATTGAAAAGAATTGTTTGAAGTTTGCTCTCGTGCAATATGTTTGTCAAAATGTTATGTTGATCAAAAGTAATTAAAATAATAAAAAACCTTGATATTTAAAGTTTATGGACCAGTTTCATCAGAAATTAATTGAAAAATAGAAAAAATAATCCAATTGTAAAAATAAATTACATATTTTGAATTTGCATTGTCCCATTTAAAATGGGTTTTAATTTTGTCAAAAAATTTTGCAAAAAAAAGTCGTCAGCCATATGTCCAAAATCGGTATTTTTCTCTGACATTGCTAGGACCTTCAAATTGCAGGTCAAACTAGGTTGAAGGCCTAGGTTCGGATTCCCAATGCTTTTCCCAAACCAAAATACAAGGCAGAAATCTGACCACAAAGCAAATCCAATTTTAAATTTTAGGAAATGAGATCTCGTTCCCAATATTAAATGTCTTGACCATTGACAGAGAAATGGGATCCCGCTTTATAAATGAGATCCCATTCCTTTGTCAACAGTCCCCACATTTAATATTGGAAACAAGATCTCGATTATAAAATGGGATCCTATTTTTTTTAACCGTTTTATTTAAATTTACTATCAAAATTTACCATGAAGTCTGCAACTTCACATGTACAGCCGAGAGCAGTAAAATTGGGCTATTTTTCATCAAGTATTGTCTTTATAGGTGGTGACTTGCATTTTTTATTAATGTTTTCAAAGGAGGCATCATATAAACCATTTTTGAAGTGGAATTGTGTTAGTTTTGTACTTGTTTGGAGGAACAAAAGGTCTTCAACTTGCAATATGGATTGATTTTTTCAAAGGAGGCATGAAGAAAACAGGTTTTAAAGTGGAATTGTGCTAGTTTTCTACTTGTTTTGAGGAACACAAGAGGAAGAATTTTTTCCTTATAGGTCTTCAACTTCCAATTTGGAATGATTTTTTTGAATAATTTCACTATTTACATTCATTTGTGCTTGAGAATTTTATAATCATTGGAGATAAAGCTCATAATAAGAGGAGGAAGACATTGACTCCTGAAGAAATTGAAGCAAAAAAAGAGGAGAGACAAAGACAAAGAGAAAGAAGAATGAGAATTAAATCAATGAATGATGGGGGAGCATCCAATTCCACAACTATTGAAGATGAAAAAATTGAGGATACCATCGTTTTAGATGAAGCTAATTTGCAAGAAGTCAAATTGGAGAAGAATATGATTATACAAGCAAGTCCTACTATGTCTTCAAATCCCTCTTTCAATGCTATGGAGAATGTTTCAATATGGACAAATCCAAGTACATCTTCAAATCCACATGTTAGTGAAATGGTAAATTTGTATGTAGAAGTTTTACAAGATGCTGGACTTAACGATGTTGACATTGATAATATTCAAAGAGATGAAAATTTTATAGAATTTGTTGAAAATGAAAATGAGAATGATCCTTTTGTTGAAAATGAAAACAAAAACCGTTTTGTTGATGTAAATGAAAATGAAGATGAAAATGTAAATCGTTTTGAAGTTGAAAATGAAGATGAGAATCTAGAATGTGATGTTGAATTTAAATAAAATATATATTTTTAAATTGAAAGTGGTGTTTTCGATAATCTTCCTGGTCAAATTTTTTGGAGGGAAATAAGAACACATGCAAATAAAATATACAACAAATTCTTTTATCGTAAAAAAATTGCAATTCAATGTCAACTAATGATGCAATTGATGAGAATGCAAAAAATGAGGAAAATAATGAAAAGGTTAGGCTTTTTGTTAAACTAAAAAGAAACGATCAATCATTAAAACATGTTATGTCTACTGTTGCTAGTTCCATTCAATCTGTTTGGAAAAATAGTCGATCTAAAGATAAAAATGCAGCAAGAAGACCTATAACAAATGCTATAGTAAATAAAACAAATTTGAATAAAAGAATGGTAATAAATATTAGTGAAGTTTAAAAAATACATCCTAAAACATTGCTAAGAGCGGCAAAAAGAAGAGAAAGAATAGAAAATGATCCTATCAACCAATCTTGGAGTTTCAGTGGTCAACTCCCAAGCTCTGATATGAAATTGAATGTTGAAATTAAATCTTTGATCGAAAAATATTGGCATGATAATACTAGGGTTTCATCTAATGCTAGAGATGTTTTAAAATTAAGGGCGGGGTCCAAAGTTCACAATCCTCACCCAAAACACCTATTAGATACAACACAAACTACATTTTATATAATTTTTTTTGGTGATTTAGTGTTACCTAGTAATATTAAAATAAGTCAAAGGTATTTTGAAAAATGTAACCGTGGTATGTAAAAATTAATAAGCAACGAATATCTTGTTGTTGTAAAATGCATGATCAATTTTGTTATTTTTATGATGTTTTTTGATATATACGTTGTACCTTGCATACTAACATGATTATACACGAATGTGGTATTAATATGCCACTTGAAGCAGTAAGGGAGTTTATTTTAGGTTTGTTTTGTGAAAGATCTAATGGTAAATTGTTTTATTTAAGTTCTTGTATTTCTGGACAATGTATTGACTATGGAAATCTTTCATTCTTAAGAATTTGTATGCATGAAAGTGTTGATAATGATTTTGGACAACAATTAGTAGATGTTAAAATATTTAAGAATGTTCACTATTCTTTAAAAGATGGAAAAATAGGAAAGCATTGTGATTTAGTTACAAAAAAAATTAGTGTGCATGCATTCATGAGTGAATTTAAGAATAAGATTGTACCAAAATATGTCATGCACTCTCAACATGCTCGATGGCTTGATGGCCAATTTCGCACATGTAGAAACACATTTAGAATTGGTACTATACTTTCAGTGGTTGATTTTGCGGAAAATTATAAGTACTCTAGCTTTGCAAGAGGAAATTCAATCACAGTATTATAATTCAGTGCAAGTAGCTATGTTTGTCCATATTGTTTATAGACATGCAGATGATAGCACTGAGGATGATAGAATTTTTTTGAGGGAGTATCATTTTTATTTGAGTGACAACCGATTACACTGGTCAAAATTTGTTCAATACTGTTTTAGTATATTTTACAAAAATTTAAGAGAAAGCATAATCCATATGAAAGAACACCTCATATGGTCCGATAATTGTTTGGGGCAGTTCAAGAATGCTTGAATGTTCTATTGGTTAAGTAGGGTTCACAAGGAACTTAATTTCCAACATATATGGAGTTTTTTTTAGGCTGGGCATGGTAAAGGAGAACATGATGGAGCTGGTGCATGTGCCAAAAGAATTCTTGCTAGAGAACAATTAAAATTTGAAGATATAGTAAAATTTAAAGATGCACGTCAGATTTTGGATTGGTGTAATACAAGATTATCTGCACCTGGTTCGAGTGAGTGCTCTACAGTTCATCGATTCTTTTGGTTGGTTGAAGAAGAGAACATTGTACCTAGAGTTGACTGTGAGACAATCAGTGGATCTAATAAATGACATTCATTTAGGAGTTTGACAACAAGCACATGGACTATTTGGACAAGGGAGCTTGCATGTTTTTTCTAGTTTTGTATCTTAGGAGATTGGGAAGCATGTGAAAATATAGAATGGGTTGAATAGTGGGATCAAAGATCATTGAGACCTGCACAAGCACATGATCAATATGAAAGAACTATTGAAGAAAATGATCAAGTGTTTGCATCTGAAGACTATGACCATGTTTCAAACCTTGTACAAGAAGGTAATTTAATTCAATTTATTTCACTTTATTAAGTTATTTTGTAATACTAAATTATTTATATGGATATGCACAAGTTATTAAATCAATTTTTGTTTGTAGGACATGTGTATGTTGTTGTTGCACCTGAGGGGAATGAAGAGAAAACAAAATATTGGTTGGCTCATTGTGTGGAGACTAAACATAAATTAATATCACCTCGAGAAGATGATGATGGCTATCATTATCCAATAGGTACGGTGATCCCCTTAAGACATCCCCTTAAGCAAATTTTGATAACAAGTTTTTGATCCCCTTAAGAAATTTTTTAGAACAAGTTTTTGATCCCATTAAGAAAATTTTGAGAACTTATTTGATGATGGTTTTCATGTTTTCCAATAGGATCAATTGTGGTTGTTGGCACTTGGCTACGAAAAATACCTGGCAAGAAAGAATGGTCTACCTGCATTCGAAGATTATGAACCGCATAAAAATATTATACATTATTCACATTTGGTGGTGGCAACAAATATAAAACTAGATCGGTATTGCAAAAGACCTGCAAATAAAGTTCTATGGACAATTTCTATGGAAGAGCATGAGACAATCATAGATGCATTGCAAAAAAGAGAGGATGTAAATGGTACAATGGAATAAGTAAATACAGGTAAATATAGTTTTAGTTTTATATTGTCCTTTTAAATAGATTAAATACATGTTTCGATATATTGTCCTTTTGAATATATTAAATATAGGTAAATATAGTTTTAGTTTTAAATTGTCCTTTTATAGTTCCTTAAGCCATAATCACACAAATGATCTAGTCCATGCAAATTCAACCTAGACAACATGGAATACTTGGTAAAAATAGGTAATTATTAGTTAAAATATACTTAAATACATGTTTCGATTACATATTTATATTTCTTGTACATTAATAGTTAAAATTGATTTATTATCTTTTTTTGTATCCTTAAGCCATCATTGCATTGATCTCATATTTTGAAACAAAAAGGAGAGGATGCCTGGATTCAACCTACACACGTGTGAAATACTTTTAAATGTAGGTACTTGATTTTTGTACATATAGATAGTTTTATATAAATTAAAATATGTATTTTTGATGATTTCATTGATATTGCTTGTACCTTTTTGATATCAGGTGGTGTGAAGACCTACTACATTCTGGACACGAGTTTGAGATGTTCTTGAGATGGCATATCCAAATTTTGTAAACATTGTTTTGAGATGACATATATGTACATATATGTCCTACTATGTCTTCAAATCAATAAATATCATGCATACATTATTGTTAAATCAATTATATCCCTAAGACATTATATTATGACCCCTTAAGACATCCCCTTAAGACATTGTATTATGACCCCTTAAGAAATCCCCTTAAGACGTCGTATTAGGACCCCTTAAGACATCCCCTTAAGACGTAATATGACCCTGAAGACATCCCCTTAAGAAGTTGTATTATGACCCCTTAAGACATCCCCTTAAGACGTATTATGACCCCTTAAGACATCCCCTTAAGAATTTTTATTATGACCCCTTAAGACATCCCCTTAAGACATCGTATTAGGACCCCTTAAGACATCCCCTTAAGACAACCTATAATTAGTGTTGGATGCTATTATTTGTTTTGACAGCTTATAAATTAGTATTCGATGCCATTATTTGTTTTTACAACTTATAAATTAGTATTGGATTCCATTATTTGTTTTGACAACTTATAAATTAGTATTGGATGCCATTATTTGTGTTGACCACTTATAAAATAGTATTGGATGCCATTATTTGTTTTGACAGCTTATAAATTAGTGTTGGATGTTATTATTTATAAAATTTATTAATGCTTTTGTTCTCTAATCTTGTATGGTATTGTTTATTTCTTAAAATTTTATCCTTTCTGGTATATAAACGGATTGCTTTTGTTTGTAAATTATGATTTATTGACTAATTATTGATTGACGTGAATTGAATAAGTTCATTGACTAATTATCACTAATTATTGAATGTACATATCATGTATATAATGTATGAGATCACTAAATTTGTAAAGTATAAATATTAAAATATCCTATTAATTTCAACTTTAATTTCATATTTATATTTAATTTCACATTAATGTCCTATATTAATGTCTTGAATATGAACATAAAATGCATAAATGTATATGTGTAAATTAAAATTTCAAACAATAATAAAGTCCATAATTTATGTAAATATATTAAGTGCATGAAACCAATATATTAAGCGCATGAAATAAATTCCATCAGAGTACAACCCATGAACTAAAGTCCAACTAAGTACTTGGACCATGAAATATAAAGTCCAATAGAGTACATGAAAAACCAAAAATATAGTCCATGAAATAAACAAATATAACCCACAAAATCATGTTTCTAGGTCATGTATTGTCTCTATAATCAAGAGACCTCTTCACGCCATGTGAACTATGCAGATGACCTGAAACACTCTATACAAGAGAAAGATGCAATCAGATGTAAGAAAATGAAAAATTATTTAATGACAATTTAATTTATAATTCATCATAAAATTAAATTACCATCATATCTAGGTCTGGATGCTTTGGTGCACCTGAAGCAACCTCTAAATTCTCTGAATCAATCTACATAAACAAGACAAAGAAAGCTGAAACTAGATGCACAAGTCTACAATTAAAAATGACTTAATTGAAATTAATTTATAATTTATCATATTTCAGTTGTACTGTATTCTGAGGTTGTGCACCCTTTTCTCCAGGACCTATTTGTGCATGCTCAACTACAAAATGTGTCTCATTCTATAAAAGAAAAATAATTTAAAATATGTATTAGCTCATATTATATATATATATATTCAATTTAAAATTTAAAATTAAAGTTATATTCAAAATATATAATTTATAATTGAATTTAAATGTAATAAAAAATTTAAATTACCATTTGATCTGGAGCCTGCTCTGCATGTCCTCTTGGAGGTGTAACTATGTCTAGGTCAGGGCTAAAAGTCACACTAACAAAGTCCTACAAGTTCAAAATTAAAGCATGTATACTTGAATTAGGTTAATATATATATATATATATATATATTCAAGTTTGCACATTTTGTGTAGAATTTTTTTTAAACAACCTGAAAATCAAAGGCCTCACAAGTAGCCACAACATCTAATGTTTGCCCGATGCCCATTCTCATTGTGGTATCAACCTAGACATACATGTAGACATTTAATGCTTATAATATTTACAAGTGTACATGCACATTTCATATATAGTGAATTCAAAATTCATAATTGTAACTATACTAATGTAAGTTAAACAATTTACAATATAAACGTACCTGCCCTTGATCTACGATGCCCAATAGTGGAGGAGTGCTCGACAACCCCTCGGGTGGAATTGACATGGAAGCCGAGTGACTCACCTAAACCAACATAAATATTTCAAACATATATGTGATTCAATTATAAATTTAAAAATCAAGTTAAAAATCATTTCATATATAATTTAAAAAATTGAAATCAAAATACCCCATAAGGGTTGCCGAGTAGGACTGGTGTCAATGTATGTACTCATGGAATAAATGATTGCCCCATCGTTACTGTCATCTATACACCAAACAGTTTGATTGTTAAAATCTATTGCAAACTTTTCTTTGATATATACATTCATCAAAATTCTTATAAAATGAACATGTAGATGCATATTTATACCTATGTCGTAGTGTCCTCAGGGTGGTGGTCTACTGTAAGAAACTCTACAAATGAATTGATGTGCCCAGATGAACCACCAGAATCTCCATGTCTACCCAAACTAGGTGTGGCCTGATCAGGTCCATAGCATACTTGATGGTAACTAGTACATACATGTGGGACATGCCTCGATACTCTTGGAGTGGTACTTAGACCAACTCCATAAAACACTCCTCCATCATCATTGTCTCTATGCTCCCCACCAACTATCGTAGAAGCATGTCGATCAACGTCTCCTGCGAGTGTACTAAGGGAACCTAATGTCAAGACCATAGCTCGATGATGTATAGGTGTGAGAATGGGAGGACTAGGAGCAGCAACAAGGGGTTTCACATGCATGGGGTGTTGGGGATCAACCCTTGCCCCTAACCTCTATTGTGGTATGCCGCCACCAACACCCTGAAATGATTTAAAATTAAAATAATTGGGCTTTTTCCCCATAACAAACTCTACATATAGTTTCCTCAAAAAATACAATAGGAACTCCCAATTAGCGTGTGGGGGACTATCAAAAACCATATACCATAGATCCCAAAAATGTGCACTCATTTGTGGATGTATGCACCACCTCATGTATATTCTAGATTTGTTGGGAGGAATGGGTTGTCGAGTAATGGGTTTGAGAATGTAGGGGGCAAGGTGGGCTTTCATTATTTTAAGGTCTAAATTTTTTTATACAAGAGACCATCAACATAAAATTGTCTCATCTGTTCTCTATCTCGTCGATGCCTATCTAGATCAGAATCAATGGTCCACAACATTTTGCATCATAGATGCAAAATGTCTAACATGTGGTGGAATCAATTGTTGACTCTTCATAACATTCATTTCATTTTGTATGAATGCAACCTGATCATTTATGTGTGCTCACAAGTGAGCCTCATCAGATGCAACAACTGTTGGTGGTTGCATATTAGGTGGAGGGGGAGGTGGAGGGGGAGGTGGAGGTGGTTGTGGTTGAGGTGGTGGATTGATGATATCATCAATGTTAAAATCATCCATGATATGAGATATAAGTATGCACCTACATTAAATGATACAAAATTAAGATACAAACTTAAAAAATTACAAGAAATAGTTAAATTTGAAATGCACATGCAAATTTGTTTAAATAGGATGTGCATACATATATTAAGATCATGTATAAAATTGAAACACACATATACATTGATTGAACTTGACCATGTGCATACAAAATTCAAAATTTAACATGTACATACATTTAAAATAAAAAATACGATGCATAATTTGCATGCATACATCATTGAACTAAACTATGTACATACATACAAATTTTAAAATTTAAGAACTATATGCAATTTTAATACATGTGTACATACTAAACAATAAACATGAAACATTCACAAACTTAAAAAATTACAAGAAATAATTAAATTTGAAACACACATGCAAATTTGTTTAAATAGGATGTGCATACCTATATTAAGATCATATAAAATAAAAACACACATATATATTGATTGAACTTGAGCATGTGAATGCAAAATTCTAAATTTAACATGTACATACATTTAAAATAAAAAATACGATGCATAATTTGCATGCATACATCATTAAACTAAACTATGTACATGCATGCAATTTTAATACATGTGTACATACTAAACAATAAACTTCAAACATTCACAAAAAGCTCATTTTATGTCTAACACACACACACACACATATATATATATTACAATTTTCCATAAGGAGAAATAATGATCTAGTAGATATTCATAAAATATATACTACTATAAATTCATCATTATAAGTTCATAAATTCCACCAAATTCATAAATTCATGTCACTAAAAATATCCATCTAGAACCAAAATCATAAATTCGCGTCACTAAAAATATCCATCTAGAACCAAAATCATAAATTCACATCACTAAAAATATCCATCCAACCAAATTTATAAATTCATCACATAAAATATCCATCGTTCACCAAATTCATAACTATTTAAGATCATTCTCTTAATTTAGAAACTATTGTGGCTCTCTACTGCATCTCTTCATTTATTTGTGTTTTCCTTTTCAGAATTAGAAGTTCTCCTCTCCTCTAGCCATTGTTGATGCTCATCTAAGATCCCATCCATAGCCTTGAAAACATCAACAATGGTTTTCATCCTAGATGCAATCATCCTCATAGGTGGTGTGAAAAATTCTTCATTTTGAATAATGTTGATTTGATCTTGGATGGTTCTAACATTGGAATTGATTTGTGCTTGCAAACAAGCACCATCAATTTTAGGTGATGGAGGTGGGGGGTTATGAGGTGGAGTGGGTGGAGGTGGAGGTGGAGGTGAAGGTGGTGGAGATGGATGGCGTGGAGGTGGATTGTGAATTTACTGAATCGATCCATGTGATCTCTAAGATATGAGTGAACCTGCATTAGATTTGTAATTTCAAAATGTAAGATACATGCTTAGTAAATTTCCTTAAAACATTAAATATAAATGGCCTAATTGAATACAAATGATAAAATATGTAAGCCTCATTTATTTCTAAGGCATGTTACTTGAATGAAAATACAATTAACTATTAACAAAGGACAATTTATTAATGCTATAGGGTTTACGGTTTAGAGTTTAAGATTTAGGTTTTAGGGTAATACGATGGCTTAAGGGGAGCTATGTAGTAAGGTCCTAGTACAAAATGACATCACTTTTAAGTGAATAAAATTTAGTGAAGATGCCCAAGGCAACCAAATTTCATTAAGGTTCGAGGCAACTTCACCAAATTTTATTCACTTGAGCCATGCCATTTTGTCCTAGGAACTTACTAGACATAAATCCCCTTAAGCCATCCTATCACCCTAAACCATAAATTAATCAACCTAGATCATGATTTATCTCATTCATATTATAATATTGCACGATCTTACTATTGATAACTTTGGTTTACAAAACTTAGGGTGAAGTTTTGGTGTCCCTTGGAATATAATGAACTTGCAAGTTAGTGAAGAACATTTTCTTGTGGATAGCTGATTGAGATAGCTCTTGTTTCAATTGACCAACCTAGATCATGAAATATCATTCATATTATATTCTTGCACAATCTTATTATTGTTAATTTTGGTTGCCTTGGGCAACTTCACCAAATTTTGAGAACTTCTTTGATCCCCTTAAGAAATGTCATATTAGGACCCCTTAAGACATCGATTTATGATTTAGGGTGATAGGATGGCTTAAGGGGATCTATGTCTAGTGAGGTCCTAGGACTAAATGACATGGCTCAAGTGAAGAAAATTTGGTGGCGTTGCCCAAGGAAACCAAATTTCATTAAGGGCCTAGGAAAAAATGATGTCTTTAGGGTTTAGGGTTTACGGTAATATGATGGCTTAAGATGATCTTTGTAGTAAGGTACTATGACAAAATGACATGGCTTAAGGGAATAAAATTTGGTGGAGTTGCCTAAGGCAACCAAATTTCATTTTAAGGTCCTAAGACAAAATGAATGCTTTAGTGTTAAGGGTTTAGATTTTAGAGTTTTGGGCTTAGGGTTTAGCGAACTTAGGGTGAAGTTTGGGTGGCCCTTAGAATAATGGACTTACAAGTTAGTGCCTATTTTATGAATATTTTTGATTTTATGAATAGATTGACTATTTTTGTAATAGAAACACATAATTATGTATTATTAAGATTGAGTATGATGTATGTTTTAATTGGATATTTTTTTAATTGAATATAAGATTATTTTATTTAACATTTTTTTCATTAATATTAACCACTTAAATGAATTTTATGATATAAAATGTATAATATAAAATTAGTTAATTTTGAATCAAGTATTTTATTTTAGATTGTTTGGAATTGAAAGAACCTAAAAGAACTTAGAAAAGAAAAATGTTTAGATTCTTTAATGTCTAGGTAACTAGTGCAAAAATTGAGACTTTAGACTAAGAGAGGTCAAAACATAAAATAGAAATGAATGTTGAATACTATCTAATTAAGTGACAATTGGAAATCGATTGTACACTTGGATTTACGAATTTTCTAACTAAATTTGCAAACAAACATTGATAAAATTTAGGAATTGTAACTATTCTTTAACATATTGTTTTCTAATCTAATTATAATTTAACATTGAAACTAAAGTTTAACATATCATTTTCTCCATACAATGCAAATGAAATTTAAAACATTTAAGCAACGCAAATAAATTTTCTTGAGCTCGAAAGTAGGGTTTTCAAAATCAAAATGATTTGTTCGATTTCAATTTAGGGTTCTAGCAAAAAAAATTGTTTCAATTCAATTTACGGTTTCAATTTCTAAGCAATTAGGGTTTTTAATGCAATTTTTCATTTCATTTCAAACTAGGGTTTTCAAATTCAATTTTTTTGGTTTGATTTGAATTCAGGATTTCAAAAAGATTGATTAGGGTTTCTAAATGCAATTTTTTTATTTCATTTCAATTTCTAGGGTTTTGAAATGCAATTTTTTTGTTTCATTTCAATTAGGTTTTTCAAATACAATTTTTTTTGGTTTGATCGAACAATTTAGGTTTAAAAAGTTAAATTTTGTTTCTAAAATACAGGTCAAGGTTCATTTTTTCATTTCTATTCAATATCTTCAGGTTTCATTCCATTTTTTCATCTATTTCTACTATAACAGGAAATAAAATTCTTAAAACGTCAAATAAATTTGAAAAAAACATGCTAAAATCATTTCTTCTATTGACAATTTCAATAAAAAATGAAAAAATGCAAAACAAATGGGGGTGTACAGTTACCTAGAGGCTATGTCTAGGTCTCTATCACTTAGAATTCAATATCCTATGCGCTGCTAAAAATGAAGGTTTGTTCGATTTTAAAAAATAAATACCATTACGAAATGGGATCCCGATTATTACAAAACGGGATCCCATTTTTTATAAATCGGGATCTCGTTCCATCTCCGTTGGTTCGGGACCCTCTAACAAACGAGATCCCAATTTTTAAAAAGTGGGATCCCGTTTCTCATTTAGGCTTGGGATCCCGAACCTAAATGGGATCTCGATTTTCAAAAATTGGGATCCCATTTTTGCAATGCCGATTTCATTTTTTGGGTAAGGAAAAAACTTCCACGTTTCGTGGACTCAACTTTGTGCACTTACCCCTAGGTTAAGGGTAAATTATTTTCCTTTCATCCTTTTTTTTTCTTATTTTTATTATATATATATATATGATGGCATGAATTTGCACCCCTTGTGAATTCCACATTTACATACCTCTTACCTTAGACAAAATAAATTTGATTCAATTTTATCCCACATCCTTCATTCGCTTCCCATCCACCTGGCAGCTATTTTTTTTGTCGATAGATAATATTCTATCAAGGACACTAGCGCAACATGCAAACATCTGCATGACGTGTTGTCATCATGATAGGATTCCTACCTCTAGAATCTATAGAGGCATTACAACACTCCATTAGTGATAAAGTGTAACGTTTCTGCTCCCTTGACCGATCTCAAACAACTCCTTTTCCTCCAATTTCATCTTTAAATACCTATCTCCTTAATTATTTTACTCTCTCTTGATCATTTAGAGATTGGGAACTCTCTCTTCACTCTTCATAACATTCTCAAGCATTCTAACCTCCATTGAAGCTGCAACTTGGTTCTTTGTGGACTCAACCTCCTCATTATTGTAGTAATGTCAGCATTTGCAAGCTTGAGAGCTCACTCCTTCTCCCATTTGCCTTGAGTGCATGTGGTTGAAGGTGATATTATTCCATCTTCCATTCACTTAGCATTATCATATTATTTTCGTAGCATATTATTTTTAGCATAATATTTAGTACTTTCACTTCAATATCTTTCTTTACCGCATTTCTCCTATCATTGCTATATTGGTTGTCTGTGGAGGTGGGAAGACAAAAGCGGGGGATTGACTAGGGCAGTCCTCTATACACAAACCACCAGTTTTCCATTCTTTTGTGTGTAGGTTGTTTTCCAAGTGAAGACTTCAAAGATATCAACTCATGGTAGGAAGGTACACCTCCTTACCTTTCTTTGTCAATTCATAGTTAGATCAAGTTAAAGTATTGTTCTTGATAATTAGTTGTTTAGTTGCTTTTTGCTTTCTATTATTGCATCAAAACTGTATTTGTTAGGTCGTTAGTAGGTTCCCTTTGAGTTGTGATTGTATTTTGCACTCTCTCTCCGTACGGACACTAGTGCCCCATTGAGACACTAGCATGTTGTCTTGTCATCCATGTCTTATGCTGGATTCCTCTGGTTGTGAGCTACCTAAGTGACAGTCTGGACTCTAAGAGCTTGCTCACCTGACTTCCTGAAACTCTCAAGTTGGTAGAAGGAAAGAGTTAGATTGGTTTCCCTTCCTTTTCACCCCTTTAAACAACAAAACTTATCTAAAAAATTCATCTAGCTTGAGGTAGATCAAATCAGCCTATTGTTTTATAGCCTCTCATGACTTGGGGTCCTGAGTAATCAATCCCCCCCTCTACATTTTTGTGAACCCAATGTGAACTATTTTGTTTTCATCTTGTAAGATTGAAGGAATATTCTCTTGTGATCTAGGTGTATTGTAGGTGTGTGTGTTGCAAAGCACCTAGCCTTGCAACCCAACCTATGACCCCTAGTGGTGTAGCTAGAAGAGTCCCCAAATTTTGTGAAGAAAAATCTATAATAGATCACTGTCTAATTGTTTAAAACTTGGGGGCTTTTGAGAAAGTAATTTTTAGTGTGCATAGAAGATGGTCTCTTTCATGCATCTTCTCATCCCGTTTGTGCAACCTATGAATGGGTGTCCTACTATAACCTTCACATTGTAGGACTTGTTGATGAATGCTAATAATGAACCCTCTCCTCTGTACATACATGCTCCTATCAATGAAAATATTGTGACTGGTGTTCTTGTTTATCCTACATGTCAAGTTAATGTCATTATAGAGGAGATCATGCTAATAAACTTCTTACACAAGGAAGGGTATGCCGAATCTAAGAGAATGATACATACGGATGATGGGATTTCCGTCCCTCCCATCGGTTCTATCACCCTTTTTTTCCTTGTTGGACCCAGGACTGTGAATGCCTTTTTCAATATTATCCCAAAGTTTGACTTGTTCAAAATTAAGCTAGGCATTCCTTGACTAGTTTGCATGAATTTTGTCCCTTTGGCGATGCACAAATTTTTGAAGTTCTCCCATGAGGGATCCATACATGTTGTGCATGACATTGGGTACAAACCCTTGGTGTCATGTGGGGCTTATTCATTAGATCACTTATGGCCTACCCCTATTGGTCTGCTTCCTCCAAGGACAGACATATTGTATCACACCTACGTAAAATATAAGAATGGGGGTATAGTGCCAAAAGTGACCTATCCTCCTTCCCCTTATACTATTTCAGTAAAGGCTTAGATGATAGCATAGCAATAGGTTGCCTCTTCCTCTGAAAAGGGGAAGGGGAACCCTGATCAAGCTCAGGAGCCTTCTTCTTCTCCTTCTATAGTTCCACCTGCCTCTTCGTCTCGCTCTGCTATAGTTCCTTCGACTTCAACCTCCATGCATCTCTTGGGGAGTCTAATGGTGCCTGCTTGGCAGAAAGGCCAAGCGTTAGGTGTTCGACCTTCCTATCTTTCCCATAGTGCCTTGAATCGGATTCACCTCTACATCTCAACCTTCATGGCCTCCTACTACTCCTACCCCTAGGGTAGTGAATGGGAAGAGGCTCATCCTTGAGGCACATGATTCTGCTTCTCCACCAACTATTTTTTTCGTTCCTACATCTCTTCATCTTGTTTCTATCCAAGATTCACTCCCTCAATCAACCACAGTTGTGATGGATACTCTTATGACAGAATAGGAGCCTCTTGCTCCTTCTCAAGCTGCAACTTCCAACTCTCAAAGCTGGGTGGTACCATAATATTGGGTTACAATTTCTGGGAGATCTTGATTTTTGCTTAAATCACATATTTTTAGAAAATATAATGATTCGACCCTTGAAAAGTTCCATTTAAAGGATTCCAATTGAAGAGGTTTTCATCAAACCACCTTAGATCAAACCCCCTTGGATAGAACCTCACTAGTTTTAAACCATACCTATAATAGAGTCTCCTTTACACCTATCAAAATGCTGATAAAAAACCACTTTTGATTTACCTTTTTGGGGATCAAATGAATTCATTTAAAATTTATTTTGTAAGTATGTATTCCTTATTACAAGCTTCCCAAAAATTATAATTTTAAATAAATTTAAATTGATTATTATATTTATTTTTAATTTCTTGTGAATGTAGGTTTTTCATCGAAAATCAAGCTCTCTATTCTGCACGTGGAAAAATATTAGATTATCAAAAAAATTGAAAAATATCAATGCACTAGATATTGAAGTCCTTGATCCAACAAAAAAAAATAAAATTGAATTTCGATACATACAAAAAATGTTATGTTGTATACGGTCCACCTATGTCTGAATTGTAATTGGTTTGACTTTGAAACCTAATTAAGGAAAAAATATTCAATAAAACACTATGAAATCAAATGAAAGTGCTATATATCATAGTTGCATATCTAAATTCGAAAAAAATAGAATTTTATCCTTCACGGAAAAAAAGTTATGATGTATACGGTGAGCATCACTCCTTAAAAATGATGTTTACTCAAAAAATAAGTGCAATTTGATTCCAAAATTTTTGAAAAAAATATATTTAGAATCTTCAAACAAAATTTCACAAATCACTAGTTTGCATCATCTTCAAATTCCTCATGGTTTAGCCGCTATAGGTGCTCGAAAGTGAAGATTTAGTTAGAAAAAATTAGTTCAGTGTCGAGTTTGGCCAAAAATTATAAATCAATATTGTGGGATCACCCAAGTGAAGAAGCTGCCTTGGGTGTGAGTGTAAGTGTCGGAGGAAGGATTTGGCCGCTAAGAAGACTAATTTACAAAAGACAGAAGGTGAGTCAACACCCCTTGTTTTGGTTTCTCCTAATGTGTCCTCTTTCAACCCTTTTACTTTGGTTCCCATCACCTTGATCTTACTTCTAGCTTCCTACATGAGTGTGGATGACCCTCACCTTAAAAGGGTGCAAGTGTTCATTTCTCCCTAGTTGAGCCTCCCCTCTTGATGTCCCCTCAAGAAATCTACCTTTTCCTTGTCTCGTGGATATGTCGAATACCTCGGTGGTGTCCACTATGGTTTTTTCCTATTCTTCCTCTTCTTCTGCTTCTTCTGTGGGGATCTCACATCCTTCGATGAAGCGTAAGTTGGAGGATGTCCCTGCTTTTAATGGGGTTCAAAAGAAATGATCCAAGAGGATCTAGAAGACCTAAAAAAATCACAGTCTCAAAATCCAGTAGAACCATCACCATGTCAAATTTCTTAGAAAAATTGACCTAATGCAACTTGAACGGGTGAAAAAGGAGCTCGTACGCCAAAGTTATGGTCAGTCAGAGTTGGGGTCAAATCTGATATAGAGGCCAATCAGAAAGGGAAAAAAAATGATCATTCCAAAAATGGTCAAAGGTGCCATCACATTGAAGAGCTCATCACCACAGTTCCAATGCTGCTCGTTTCATCGAAAACAAAGCTCGTTGTCAAAGTTGAAGGTTGATTGGATGCTAACATTGCAGTTGACTAGATGCTGATGTGGTAAGTGCAGGTGATGTGGCAAAAATGTGGATCCCCCTCACTAAATTCATGTACCACCACTATACCATGCTTTATTTTTGAGAAATAAAGTGGTGGAGGTTTATTTTATTTCACAAAATCTATTTTATGGGATTCCAAGTGGATTTTATGGGATCCCAAGTGGATTTTGTGGGATTTAAAGGCAACGGATTAAAACCAAATCTCCTAAAAAATAAAAAATTAAACCCTTTAAAACAATAATGAATAAGCCTGACTCTCCCGTTTAAAGAGTTTAACCCCCAAATAAAAGTAGAAAATCCAAAATTCAAATATTGGGTATGTGTAGGATCATGATGGGCCAAAAAGTGGCAATATGATGGGTATGTGGCTGACAGCTTTTTTTTACCAAAAATTGATGAAACGAAAAGGGTTTTTAAAGGAGATTCTCATCTTTCCACCAATATAAATTATGCTTTACTTTGAATTTAATAAATAATTATTATTCATTTTCTATTTGAATTACAAATAAAGTCTGGATTGATAGGCTGATTGAAAAACATCTATAACTTTCAAACGTTATCACATTTTTTGAATCCAAAACATGCATCACATTCTATGCTTTGCATACTATAGGTTTAAAAAAAAAAATTGAATTTCATGAAGTTTTGACAGAGTTAAGGTGGTTAGACATACGAGTTTTTATATTTTTTAAAAGTTGTAATAAAAAAATCATAATTAATTATTTACTTGAAAAAAAATTACAAAAAAATATGCATCACATCGGGACATGAGTTCTCTACTTATATCTAAAATAATATAAAAAAATATTATCATTTTAGTGTGGTTAGGGTGGTCAGACAGACACCTACTTCTTATTTTTTCCTTGAAATTTAAGTACTACTGCATTGAAATTTCAAATATTCACCAAATAGATTTCCTTTTTTTTAACTAAACCTAGTAGTTTAGAAACTAAATTCAATTTTTTACAGATTCTATTGTTACATATTTTTGAAATAATATAAACAACCTATTCAAATTTTTACGTGAAGTTACCTAACTCTAATTTTTCTGAATTTTTTGCCACTTAAGGGCTTGTTTATTCCATGATGATCCTATACATACCCTACTAACCCCTATAAATAAGGGCCTAATCCTTTAGAGTATTAAAGCCCATTTACATAATATAATTAAAGGGCTTAGATAATATTTAAATGATTTATGAGATTTTCCTATTGTAAATGAGGGAATTTTTAAAGATATTTACTTGTAAAAGGGGATATTGTTGAAGTTTACTTGTAAAAATGGGAGATATGAAATATTTGTAAATCTTATGGTTTTCAACCATAATGGGAAAAAAAATATGTATAAAAAGGGGGTATAGGCTTGAGAGAATTAATCAATTATTTTGGGAGGAAATTAGGTAAAGTAATTTTTGGAGATTGATGTAACATAGAGACTTTTTATTTTGTATTCCTTCAAGCAAAGGAGAATGTGAAAGAGTCTTAGGTGTTGAGAGAGATTGTGAAGAAACTGTAATGTAGGTCTAGAAATTAGATGATGTAAAAAGTCATGTTAAATCTTGGTGTCATTAATAAACGGGTTCCTCATTAAGAAGCAGACTCGAAGACGTAGCTCATGTTGAGCGAACTCCATTATCAAGCTCGTGATCTCTCTTCTTCTCTTTTGTCTTATAATTTTGTCTTATTCTTTCTAGTTCTTCTTTAATTCCTTCTTTGAGATATTAATTATGACATTTAAGTAATTAGTTAAGTTGCGCAAAGGAATAAGTGAACTCAATTTCTATAATTTCAAAGGTTAAAATACATAACCACACAATTATGTTTGTGATCGGGGATAAATTTGTAATTAGGAGTAAAGTGAAAATTATTTGTAACCCTTAAATTACAGATCAAGAAGGGATCCTCTTCTTTAGAAGCTATTTTTGCTTTGACTTGTGTCATCCTAGTGACAGAGGCAGCTCCAGTGTCCCCTAAGTTTTTCATTGCCCCTGAATCTTTTAGTGAGGTCGATGGTGGATCTCAAGTGCCTCCTTCATCACTCACTTAGTTGACACATGGCACCCCTGTCAAGTGCATATTCAACTTAGTCAATGATGTCCTAGCTCTATTGATGATTTTTGTAAAATCAATGGTGTTTACCTCACGAGAGTTGAGTGAAGAAGACCTTGATAGGCCCTCTTACTTGGCTCTTGTTGCAGGAGAGTAAAGGGTGCTCCCCTTGATATCCCACCCTTGCAAGCTCGCTTGCCTTCCCCTTATAATGATCTAGAATAGGAGAATGATGAATCCTTGGTTGATGAGGACTAGGAGGACACCTCTTCTTTATCTATAGACTATATTTTTGTGTGTGTTGTGTTTCCCCCATGCTTGTTTTATGTGTTCCTAGAGGACCCTTTTCACCCTTGTAGGTGCTTAGATACACGAATGTTTTGTGTCGTAATTTTTTTCTATTTGTCACATCATTCTTCTCTTTGTTGTTCCTTGATTTTTGACAATTGGGAATGATGCAAAGTGTTGGGGGGAATTTAGACCTCCCTTCCAAGTTGACCCAATTTTTTCTATTTATTTTGTCTTCATGTACCTTTCTTCACATGATCTGATATAGTAGGGGATTGATGATAGTTCATATATTATATTATATATCTATCTATCTATATCTATGAGTAGTTCTGAGCCCAAAATATCAGATCCCCTTATCTCTTGATTTCCTTTTTTTTTCTTACATTATATTTTATCTTTCTCTCTTCTTTGCTTATTTCGTGATGTTGTGGTGCCTATGTGTTTTCCCTCGAATGTGTGACATTTCCATGGTTACATCCTGTCATGTATCACGGGCCACAACATCACTTTCTTCTCTCTCCTTAGGATGTTATGTGTCTTTGTGTTCAACATGCATCATGTCCTAAGGGGGGATATCATACTGCTTCAATTTTCAAAAAGGTGTATTCGGTGGCTAATGAATCCCTCATTGAAAATACCTTACTTTTCAAGAAATGGTATTCTTCAACAAGGACCCATAGCAAAATTTTTGTTTCAAAATAGATTCATAAAGAAAGAATCTAAAAATTTTCCTTTGAGGAGGGAGTACTTTTTTTGATGAAGTATGAAAACTTTCCCTTGTGAGGGAGTATTCTTCCTTTCAAATTCCTTGATGCTAGAAGTATTTAAAGAAAATATCACCGCCTTTCAAATAGAGTGTCCCTTGGGCAGATCACTTTCTTTTGAAGGGTTCTCGAGGGACCTCCCTGAAAGCCTCTCCTTTAATTGTTAACTATTTGTATGACTCTATGCTTTCCTGTGTGAATTTTTTCTATCTTTAAAATGTTTTTTCTTTGGATTAACATGTTTCTTTATAGGACCAAGCACCTATCAAGCTAATTTTTTCAACCAATCTTGGAAGACTGAGGACCTCGAGCTTTCCTTGCAAGATCGAGCACCTCTGAGGACCAATCAGACTCCATGGAAATTTTCACATCTAGCCTCCCTTAGGACCGAGCACCTGTGGTATCTCCTCTATAGGATTGAGCACCTACAGAGCCTTTTGTTCACCATTTGTGGGTCTAAGGGCCTACAAAGCATTTTTCAAACTCTCCTTAGGACTGAGTACCTATGGAGCCATCTCCTCTTCCTGTGCATTTGAGTGTGTTAGATTGTGGTCTACTTCCTTGATAGTTCAAGTATAAATTTCTCAGGTTTCACTCTACTTTACTGTGTATTCACTAACACTTATGCTTGTTAAATTGGGGGGAAAATGTAATGGTGTTAATTTGCACACCTTGCAAATTCCACATTTACATACCTACTACCTTAGACAAATTAAATCTGAAGACGCTATCCCACATCCTTCATTGGCTTCTCATCCACCTAATAGTTGTTTTTTATGTTGGTGGAGAATATTTTGTTAGGGATGCTAACACAATGAATGGATGTCTGGGCAGACGCACTACTATCTTAACAAGATTCCCACCTCTATAATCTGCAGATGCATTATTACTCTCCATTGGTGATGAAGTGTAATTTTTCTACTCCCTTGATCGACCTCGAATGACTCCTTTGCCTCCAATTTCATCTTCAAATACTTATCTCCTTCATTCTTTCACTCTCTCTTGATCATTCAGAGATTGGGAAATTCTCTCTTCACTCTCTTCACAACATTCTCAAGCATTCTAGTTCCTCTATTGAATCTACAAGTTGGTGCTTTGTGGACTTAATCTCCTCATTGTTGCAACAACGTCGACATTTGCAAGCTTGCAAGATCGCTCCTCTCATTTTGCAAGACCCTATCCCTTGTGAAATTGTTCATCCTATTAGCTCTCGATGGTTTATATGCTATATTCTATTCTCTTTTATGTTAGATAGTAAGCATGAGTGATGTTTTTTGCTACACCATGAAGATGTTCATACGCTTGATTAATCATATCTAACAATTTTTTTGAATTCTTGTCATAGTTAGGTGAGTTCCATTCTTTGTCTACATAAATATGCAATGATCAAGATGCTCAGTTATTGGTATATTATTATGTATATTAAGTGGATTACATTATGTTAGGTGATTACATATCATAGATGTGAATGGGTGTGATTATGAGGACAATTATTGATATTCAGTGTTACTTATAGTGGTACGCATTATAAGTTAAATATTCTACTGACATCAATGGTGATATTTTGATAATAGATAGGATTCACTTAATTGTTCCTTCACTCTATAATAGATATAATATGAGTAAGGAGTGTTATTGTGTAGATTAGTGGATCTAATTTTCTAGTTGATTATTATTCTTAGAATTTTTAAATCATAAGTCATTTGTTTTAATTATTATTAATAATGAGTAATACTGACACACTTTCTTAGTTGAAAAGGAGGTTGCCTTTTCCCCTTCCATTTATTATTTCTATTTGTGTGGAGGAGGGTGTTAAATTCTCTTTTTATTTTTGGGATTGTTCTTGAGGTCATGTTTGGTTTATATTCTTCATTTTGAGTTCTTGCCATGTTTGTGAAGAAGGGTGGGCAATGGAAGAGAGTGCTTAGAGACATTTTTCCTCAAGTTTGATAGAAAACTTTCTTGGTGAGGTCTAACCTTTTAGCTATCTATCTTTGTTGATTTATAACGAGTTAGTTGTCATATTGGTCTTTCTTATAAAGAAATCTATGTGAAATTTGATGTTGAATCTTGTGTATGGCTGCAAGTAGTGTGTTGGGGTTTGCATTCATTGATTCTTCCACCTTGTTTAGTTTAATTTCATGTATACCCTTTTTGAGTGTTAAAATAAAGAAATATGAATGCAAGATGTTGTGATGTGCAAAGTATATAATGTGTAAACTTGTCTAGGAAACCTTATAGTGATTAGTGGATTTAATGTGTCAAGTTTAGTAATGTGGATGTTATATGTTACACTTTAGTTGTGGAAGTGTTATGTGACCCTAGCTCGGGGGTGGATTGAATCTCAATCCTATGGTTGCACTAGAAGAATTTGGTAAATAAATGACTATGCGACTAAAAATTTTAGTCACAACAACTAAAAATGACTAAATTCTACTAAGTTTTTGTAACTCAACTATAAATGAGTAAATAAATGACTAATTTGGTCGTTGACTAAAAAAATGTTTAGTCACAGAAATAAAAATGACTAAATAGTTAGTCATTTATTTAGCAAATCATTTAAGGAATCAAAAATCAAGAGCCCGCCAAAGTACTCTAATAAACATACTCTAGAACTTTCATCAAAATCTTATTTTAAGGTCTAGCCCACGAAAATGGAGTTTTCATTTTAATAAACATACTCTAAAACCTTCATCAAAACCTTATTTTCAGGCGTAGCTCACCAAAATGGAGAAGTGTTTCAATAAAGAATGACAGAGAATGGTAAGGAGATGTGCGTGATTGGAGGCATAGGATTCATTGCTACTTATCTCATTCTTGCTCTGCTCAACAAGGGTTACATTGTTCATGCTACTGTTTGTAATCCAGGTATTTAATTGACATATATTTGCATAATCTCAAATTCCTTCAGATGCTTTTGAAGTATCAATGTATCCTATATAGGGTTTAGAATGATTTCTTTTAATTTAAAATAAATAAATAAATGATGTATTTGCTTATGATTATATAATATGGAGATCTCCTAAATCTACCCCAACTCATTGTCCTCTTTGGCACTGTATTCACTACTCCAACTGCTAGAATTTTGCATGTGAAATCTTTAATATCTTCATGAAAGTGGCTTTTAAATAGATCTTAGTCTTTTCTTTAATCTTTATCATGGTAACCCTTGAGTTCCATAATCCACCTTCAATCTCTTCTAAGAATGGTGTCTTAAGCTAGACTGCATAGTATGCATATAAAGCAAGTCCTTCACACCTACCAATGTTCCAAACTACCACTCACCGCCTTGCTTAAAGTGTTGCCTCCATAAGCACAATAACATGTTTTAAAATAATGGTTGCCAGTGATTGACCATTAAGGTAATTACTTTCATCAAGATACAATGATATTTTTGTCTTCAAACTTAATGCTTTATGCAAGATAACATTGTGAATTGTTTGTTGTGCAGGGTTTGATTTGCTTGCACATTTATTGCTTTGCTAACTGCCTTTAAGACTGGATATTGCACCCTTGGCTGCAATCTCAAACAACTCACTCACTGTCATTTGAAGATTCCTTTCATGAGCATCCTTTTATAAAATCAAAGTATGCCCTATAGACTACCTACTTACTTACTACAGGGGACTCATTATTTCATGGTATTAAGGGTCTTAATATCCTTCAACCTTATTGTCACTACTTCATAGTCCACAAGGTATTATTCACTATCTCACATCTTTGATGAGTCTCAAAACACTGCTCAAACATGCAATCCACTACCTCCATTATACAATGGCTAAGAAGAAACATTGAACTTGTGATTACCATTGTTACTTCATTCGTACAATCATTCCCTGATTGAATTTTCCATGTCTAACACTATCAGTAGCATTTGAAAAACCCTTAAGGTTAGCAACGGGGTAAGGAAACTCACTGTTAAAATCTCCACTTTACTATGCAAGGTTTGAGCTTTATTATCTTGTCACTTCTCAACCTCTTTTTTACTATCACACATCAAGTGACTATCATTCTTATTACCATAGATTGCATTTATAAATGTCACTGAGCTACATAGTGTGTTATTATTGGCTATAATCTTTAGATTGCAATATTTTGTTATTGGCTACAATGTCTCAATCTTTCTTGTATTGCAACCTCACTAATCCGCTAGAGTTATGGTTTATGTTTCTTTGGAGGCCTAGGGTTTGTACTCTAGTCATGCTCTTACCAATGCTTTTGTTGGTATTAAAAAACAACCTTAAATCTTGGGTCAGAAAATTAGTTGTCTTGATAGGGTGTGGTATGATCTTGCATTGTATCCTAGAGTGTGTGGGAAGATTTTTTTTTATCATTAAGGTATGTAAACTTGGTTAGGGAAATGTATTCTTTATAGCATGGGTCTTGCTTTAATACTTTCCATAATGGTTATTAGCATATCACATTATTATAGTTTGTGGTAACCCAAGATTGCATTCAAGTATATTACAAACTTGGTCGGTAGTTTAAGTTGTACACTTTTAAGTAACATTCATAAGGTTTAGAAAATATTGATCCCTCTCTAGAATAGCCCATTAAACATGGGTTGTTCTTGAATGCACTACATAATTGATATAACACAACCACTCTGCATATCAACTAGAGTTATAGGATCTTTATTGAAGCAAGAGGTAATCGCTCTTGGATCATGCTATCATTACATTGCAACCTATTAGACTTGAGTCAACCTAAATGCACCCAATGATGATTGTAACCTAATTCTGATGACAATAATTAATTTGTACATGAATTGTGCTCATATGAGTGCCTCTATTTCTATCACAACATAGCCACGTTAAACTTTGGTCACACATGAATGCATCCTGTATTTGTTATAGCACAACTATGCCACATGACCAATAGAGTTATGGATCACATAATTATAGTCACAATAATTTGTTCCTTAGTTATGCTCTTATAGCGATTCCATTACCATTACAGCATAACCCTTTGGACTTATATTCCTCAAATCCTTACATTGCTTATTTTCTCTTTGGATGGATGGAAATTCAATGGCAGAGATTTGTATGTAGGTCATGCTCATATAAGTTCCTTCATCACCATTACACAATAGTACATTGGAATTTCCTTTCTTGAACCTTTACTTCATTTTTTATTGTTAGGGTTTCTTAGTGATTATTCCATTTCCACGTGACATATTGATAAAAGAAACCAAGCAAAAAAGTCATTTTGTTTTTATTTAACTCTTCCTAACATAATTTTGGAATAAATTTTTAACTACATTACTTCGAGTGTGAAGAATTTTGATTTATACTCATAATACATTCATTAAGAGTTGTAGTAGAAAGCTTCTTATGCTGAAACCCATCTTGTAAACTTTCTTTAAGCTACATTTAGGAGGCTTTATGGATTTTTTGTGATTTATACAACTTTTATTTTGATAGTAAATGGCATCAATTTCTTTCTAAAATTGAAATGATTTATTAATTATTGTTTTATGATGATTAAATGTTTTATTTAGAAGGGGTTAATATGTGGCATTTTTATGTGCAAGAAGAATATATTGTGATGCAAAATTCAGGTATGGATGGTTCAAGAAAACATGGATTGCTACCAGTGACATAACCAAGTTGGAGAGTACTTTTAGCCGGTCTGAAACACTTTCAGGTGTTTTCTATAGGAAGTAGAACGTGTATAGGAATACAAATGTCATCAGACAAAGAAAATCATAAATTTGCTTATCTAGTTTCTAATAGAATTTGAGGTCGTGAATATTGAACAAAGAAAGTTCCTACATTCTAAAGATAAAATCATAAATCTGCTAGTCCAATTGGAGATCTAATTTGAGGTTGTGAAGCTCCGACAGAGAAAGTTCCTACATTGTAAAGATAAAATCATAAATCTTCTTGGTCCAATTTGAGGTCCAATTGTGTGGATTTGTCTTTTTAATTATACTTTTTGACTTTTGCCTCGATACAAATTCTTTATGCTTCCACATTTTCATGTATGTCTAGTAGGGCACTTGTAGCTACAATATATGACAAAAAATCTCTAATGTTATGCTTTGATGGATGTCCCATGATCAAAAAGGTTGCTCTGTATACTGGGTGGTTAGGTGTTCTATAGTGTTATATAAGTTTAAGCTTTTCATTTTGTTGATTTTTAAATAATAGTCTTATCTTTCGGCCATGATTTCTTCTGCAATCTCTCTTTCTGTTGTCTTTTCAGCAGTGCTTGATTGATAGATTGCAATTGTTCGAAGCTATGCCACATTTTGCTTATATATAATTGATTTACACCTTAATTGTAGTGCTAACAGAGCCATATATTTACACCTTATTAATTTTGAATTGGTTTAGTGGGAAGTTTCACATGCCCTATTTCCCTAAGTGACTTGATTATGATACATGTGCATTTGTTTTAGATATTTTATGGCATTTACTTGTTGGAATTATGTGCCTCAAATTCACTGGTGGAGCCCCAGCTTGGTCATCATCAAGTTAGACTACACCAAGTGAGATTTCAGGATTTTACTGCCATCCTGCGATGTCTCATGGAGTGAATGGTAGTTGAGCGATACTTATCACTACCTCGTAGAGGTGTTAGATTGAGATTGTTGTAGTGTGGTGTTACTACCACCCCGCGGTGCTATCATGTTGACTAGTGTGATATAGCGGTGGTTACCACTACCCTACGGTGATGGTCGAAGGCGTCCTTCAGTGGTGTGGTATAGTTATTGCCAAACCATGATGGTGTATGAGGCTTGGTGCGGTAGAGTGGCATATATCGCCATACCACGATGAGCTAGTTTGTGTATAGTGGTGTAGCAGTGGACGATGGATAACAAGATGCCTTTGGCGAGATAGTGAGCTATTGATAGTTAAATGATTAATTATGCAATGGAATCTATAGAGATGGTTGTTCTGTAGTAAGATTTTACTTATTGCTTTTAGTATTTTGATTGTATTCTTTTGTTTTAATCATTTATATATTGGTCTCCTTTCTGTTGGATTTGATGACTTGTAATGATTATTCTGTTGGCTTTGAAGTAACTTCCTTATCCAAAACTCCAATTCACACATAGGTAGGAAGGACACTTTCAAAGTTTGAGGAGTTGGGCTTTACACCAATTGGTTGCATTTTCTTACATATTTGATTTCTTGTTTCATGTGCCTCCAAATAGGTGCACCAGATCCTTGAATGGGATTAACACAGATTTATTCAGCAGGTAAAAGAGACTAATTCTAGATATTATTTTTCTTTATAATTCATCCCAATGCTGATAATGATCATTCTCAGCTTTGCAAAATGCACAACATCATTAACTAATAAGTTCTTAACAAAAATGTTAGGAACTTATTAGTTAATGATATTGTGTATTTTGCAAAGTTGAGATTGATCGTTATCAGCATTGGGATAAATTATAAAGAAAAATCATATAGAATTAGTCTCTTTTTCTTGTTGAATAAATCTATGTTAATCCCCTTCAAGGATCCGGTGCACCTATTTGGAGGCACATGAAACAAGAAATCAAATATCTAAGTATATTTCAGAAGTCAAATATTAGCATATGGCTTTCTTTGGGAAAATTAGTGGCAACAAGATCCATATCTCCCCGTTGATACAAGATCTTCAGTCATAAGGTATTAAACATTGCAATCCATGATTCGATATCAATAACATACTAATAACATCCAAAGCTATTTTCTTAGCTTTAATAACAGTTGTCATTAGAATTGGGCCATATGTACTTGGAGTATCTTGTACAATAGGATTTTATTAGTCTAGCCATAAAAAAAATCCCTTAGATTTTCATGTATGTCTAGCAGGGCACTTGTAACTACAATATATGACAAAAAAATCCCTGATGTTATGCTTTGATGGATGCCCCTTCAGATATCTAATGTAGTGCACATTATTATAGTACAGGCTTATTTTTTAGATTGTTTTATTTAGCATCACCAATATTCTCCAGAAGAACATTATCCCTATTTAAAGTGATTGAAATGGTTCACATCTCTTAGAAAAATTTGTAACGCCCCGCCATGCAACCCTAGAGGAAGTTGCAATTAACTACTCAAACGCACCAATTTTTTTTTTTCAAGTGCAATTAACATACACGTTCACTACCCTTTGCCAACAACCCCTAAGGTTACGAGACTAATATTACTTTAGAACCTAAACAAAAAACATGAATTAAAACCATAACATTTATTTGCTTAATAAATTAAGAACACATACATTCCATACATGATAAATTACATCATAAAAGTAAGAGATACCATAGATTACAAATAACAATAATTTAACAAGGAGATTACATCTCTCATTCCCCAAATGAGGTAAATCCAATAAGCATGGTTATGTATTACATCTTCCTCCTCGATAACACATGAGGGGTAATAAATTACAAGATACATTTGAAATGAAAATAAGCATGAAATGAAACTGGATCCCATGAGCTCTCCAACTAGAAATATCATCCACACGAACAAGAAGAAAACCCAATGGAGTAAGATGCACATTCCACCCAACCAAGTGGTACCCGAAGGCCCACCCCCCATGCTAGGAGATAGTAACAAGGATTCCTAAACAAGACCATCTACCTCTAGACACAAGCTAAAACATACTGAACTTATACTGACACAACCAATCACAGGTACAACACAATGGTATAACTCTAACATGGTCACATTGCTTCCAGATATAAAACAGATGGAGTATGTTAAGAAAACCATACACACAAAATCACGTACTGACTATTGTCGTAGAAAGAGTGTCATCACACAGGTCAACATGGGATATCCTTTGGGAATCTTCATAGGCTCTGGCCCCCATTATGGGTTATCCTGGTGGCCTCAACCAAATCCCGGCCCCCATACTCACTCATGCGGAGTCAAATACCTTTCGTAAAGACAAGATAGATGACCTTGCCATTCCAGGCCTTCCCACTCATCCCAAGCCTAAACGAGCACTTGTGTCTATGAGTGAGGTAAAATTATCTTGATTAGTGTGAAATACTACCTAATCTTCTAAGTACATTGATTTAGTTATCACTTGATTAAACCACCTCCGAAGGTTATCCAGTTTACCTTTTTGGGCTCTGGCACCTAATAGAAGCCACTCTTCTACTTGACAACATACCAAACAAAACCAATCACCAAGAGTGCCAAAGTCCATACAAACTAGATAAAACAATCACTCCAACTCTTGGAGGAAACATATAATGAAACTCACTCCAAACCTTGGAGGCAACAATTTCACATAATCCACTCCTTCCAAAGGAGGCACAAAACATCCCCGTTTGTGGAAATTGAGTAATAACATGATACATTTAGACACACTACCCAAGGCAATCCAAAGGTTGACTAACATAATATGACAACCCGCATAATTAAAAAAAACCCATCTGGAAGACTTAACAACCCTTCTAATCAATTCCCCCCCAAATCGATAACAGAAGAAATTACATTTCAAAGAGCAATTTAACAAGAATTAAATCTACTTTGGATTTCCTAAATCCACTTCCTTTAATAAGATTCAATGGTTTAATGCCTTCATATAAAACTAATTAAGTTATGTCTCTTTCAGACAAAGGATAAAATTTAACCAGATATTTAATTCCCTAATTGCTCTTAAATCATAATAAACATATACTTCTATGATTCAAAACATATCACTTTAAAATAAATAACTGTTTCCTCTTATCGACATAATCATTTTTAAATCAACTAACTCATCTTAATAAACATATTATTTACAATCAAATATACTGTTCCATCAAATATATTATTTTAAAACAAAATTAATAATTTGACTAAGAACACAAGATTTCAATTTCCTCCCTTATATTTAAATCATGCCCTCAATTAAATCAGTATTATATTGTATGCATATATTTAAAGATATATATACATATATCCATAAAGATATATATACATATATCCAAAATTAATAACACAACTATATATATATATATATATATATATAACAATATATATTAATTATTTGCTATTTATATATATTAATACTTTAATATTATATAATATAATATTAAATATTAATATATATATATATATATTCTTAACATATATATATATATTAATATTTTAATATTATAAAAATCTAATATTAAAATATTAAAATATATTTTATTTTTTCGTAAATAAAAAAAGCGAATTTAAAAAAAACAATCTTTACATTTTTCTCAAGCTGTGTGCGTAGGTTTTGAGCAGCCAATTGTGTTACACAACCGACCCCATGGTGGTGGGTGTGGTTGTGTAAACATAGCTGAATCCACCACTGTGGGCAGCGGTCGTGTTACACAGCCGTCCCACCCACTATGGTGGCCATGGGAGGGTGCGTTGGGCATGGCTCCCCCCCACACGCCTCCCTTGGGGGCGAGATGGGGGTGAGCCCCTAGTGACCCCCATGAATTCAGTTTTTTTTTTAATATAATTTTTTTTTTTTTACAAAACCCTACAGATTAAATCCGCGATTTTGTTAGGGCTAATAATTTTGTATTTTTTTTTGTAGAATTTTTTTGACAACATAACACTTCAATAATAAAATATATATATATGCATATATATATATGTATGTATATATATCAGTATATGTCATGCCCAGAAATTTTACTAGAAAATGCAAGATTTTTTTTTTTTTTGTTAAACTATTGATTAAGCTATTTAACACTCTTTAAGTGTTTGAGACGTAACACTAAACATGATAAGACTTTTATGTCTTCATGAAATAAATTCACAAATTTAAATGTAAGGATGTCTATTCAATTGCTAGGTACACCCTCCTTGGGATGCTCTAGAATCATGAGTCTTGGATTGGATAGTGTAAGGCATGGTTTAAAAATAATTTAACTTCATAACCCTTAGTATGGAGACACAAAGTATATTCGAATAAATACCTCCCTTGTTAATTATTAACAATTTTAGGTTGACATATTGTTTTGAAAATGTAATAGAGGTATGATACCCATGAGATTGGCGTTACTCTTAGCCAACATTTTAACATCATAAAAAATGTCAAATAATCTTTCATTAAGTTTATATTTTTGCCCACACATTCTATCAAATGCTAATAATTAATTGTTAACCATGCATGCGCATAGAGACACACTATACATATTGGGTGAAGTTTCCCGGTTGGAATGAAAGGTTTACATCAAGGTTTCATTTGTCTCCATGTAACAAGATTATTGTTTTGGAGACGATGGAAATAGTGCCAACTTGTAGTGATGCTCTTTATACTTCTGCCAATTGATATCTAATATCACTTATCATCAACTTAACTCTAAATTAATTCACTAGACACAATTCTCATTAGTATGATCTATTAATACCATTATTATAATTTTGATAAATCGACATTAGTAAAAAAGCGTCAATTACCATGTTCTATTCACTTAAGAAATATATATTTTTTATTTAATAAGAATATAAATAATCCTTACAAAAAACTATATATAATTAAATTATTCTTAAAAATATAAATGAAATTAACTTTATATACATATTAATTAAATAAGTCTTAAAAATATAAACTAAATAATCTTCATATAAATATTAATTAAGTTAGTCTTAAATATATAAATCAAATGATTTTAATATAAATATTAATTAAGTCTTAAAATATAAGTTCTAAATCATCTAAGTTATAAAAATATACGTGCTTCTTAAAAGAGGAGTAAAAGGAACTAAATTAGGCTCAAAGTATAAATTAGATATTTCTAAATGTAGAAACATTATTTATATTAAAAAAAAAACATATCACATGCCATTTGTTGAATTTTTCCTATTCAAGACCAATGACATTCTAATTGTAAACTATTCCATCGATTTAACAAATAGATTCTTATTTTATATTACTTTGTTTATTCTTTCTTATGAGGATACTCCAAAGAATGCATGGGATGGTTTTTACGAGTTTATTCAATTGCCTATAGTGGTCTGTAATTAATCTAAATGAGCATTTTATGTTTGAAGTGGGGCACAGTATGTATATAGGGTGACCTCTAATTTAAACAATTCAATTGGTCTGAAGGAATTGCAGTGAATGAAATCTTATGGCAAAAAGAAATTAATCAGTTGAGAAGTAAAAGAAGTTAATTCAGATGGCTAAAGGATCTAGTTTCCATTGTTCTTTCAAATTCCTGATTAGATTTACTTGCAGCAAAAAGAAAATTAACACTAACAGATTACAGTGTTCAATATAAAAAAAATAACTTATAGCAGACTTAATGCATAATAGAAATTACATAAAACACACCAAATCTGCAGTTGAACACTGAATTGCAGACTATGACTAAATCCGGTTGCCCTTACAAAACACCAAACTGGGAGAATTTATAGATTTTAAAAGAATCTTAAACAAAATTGAGAAAGCGTGCACCACTTAAAACTAGACAATATTTACAAAACTAGGCAATTAAAACATTTGAATGACCCTTTAAAATCAATACTAAATTTATTCTACGCAAATAACGGTGCAAGACTATTCTCATGGGCTACGCTGGAAAATAATCTAAGGTTATTCGATTACTATTTATCTGCAAAACTGGATAATGATACCTCTAACATTCGAGTCATGTTATTATCATTTATGTATAATATAATTTAATCCAGATAATATTATTTCATGGGTAATCTTTGTTATTAATATTAAGGTCATTTATGTATTCGCTTAATCCTCGAGATATCAGAAATTAATATTTAAACCGCAATAACTAGTAACATGAAAAGCTTTGATGAAAGTCTGGAAGGGTTTTAGAGTAACTAATTATGTATCTCCCTCATTTTTTCAAATACGATTCATCTGTATGCTCATATTTTATTTTATTTAGAATGGCTATGTGGTATTAGAATGTAATGATAGATTTTAAAATTTATCTAAAAGAAATTGGATTGGCCAGCGAAAATTTAATCATTGAGCTTTCTACAGAAACCATAATTTGAAGACAGTTCAAAGAAGGAGAAAATAATGCAGCAAGGTTGAAGCTTCACATGTTAAATTATAGTTGACATAGAGCATCGACATGAGCTTTGACAGCTGGCTTTTCTTTTGACTGAGTAACTCAATTAAATGCCATCTTATGTACGATTAGGGAGCATAGGGACGACACAAAAGTTATTTGATGAAGTTCCTTGACAGAGATACTAACGCATGACATGCTGCACTTGCAGGGTATGTACAAAATGGTTTTGATTATGCTAACTCCTCCCTGCTGGCAAGCATTTTTTAAATGCAAATACCTAACATGGCCCTTTTAATGAATTCAAAGTTTCATCTTGCTGCCAATATATCTTGCGTGCCAAGCTACCATTACAGGAAATACAATGTGCTACCTTCCATCTTTAAATCGATGACTAATCCTCCCGTATAGGCATGTGAGGGCAAAGGCTGTGCAGCCCTCAAAAGCGATGGCCTATGCGCTTTTGCATCCATGCCGAGATGCCAATGGTTTGCCCGTGCATCCCAGATCTGCCACCGAACGAACCATGTTTTCCAGACTACAGGTGCCGTATTTGCCGTATTTGTTAGGTTGTGCAGGTGGAGATCGTCATTTTTTTTTTTTTTGTTTAATGTGAATAGATTTTCCTATTTTTTTATTGGAATAAGAAATTTAAATTAAAAAAAAAAAAATGAGTTTTTTTAATTTTATAAAAAATATAATATGAATGAATAGTCTTATAAACAATAGTATAAATATTTTATTATATGTTATAATTAAAATATTTATATTATATTATAAAAAATATTATTTAGGATATAATATAGTATAATATAAGATAGAAATATTATATATTTAGTAAAGATGTAATAGAATAGAAAATATAATATAATAGAATTTATTCAATATAATATAATAAACAATATGAATCAATAATTAATTATATTGATTAAATTTAAAAATATGATTATTAATGAAAATTAATTATTTAGTTAATATAATTAATTAATATAATGAGTTATTGATTCATAATATTTATTTATATTCAATATATTGTATTATGTTATATTTTATTCTATTACATCCTTACTAATATATAATATATTTATCTTATATTATATTGTATTGTATCCTAAATAATTTTTTTATAATGTATTTTTCCTCTTACACTAAATCTATAATATTTTTATCTTATATTGTACTATTAATTTTTTTCTTATAATGTATTTTCCCTTGTTCTATTACATTCTTACTAAATATATAATATTTTTATCTTATATTATACTATATTATATCCTAAATAATTTTTTTAATATATTTTTCATGTTCATATTAATTAAATAATTGATTTTTATTAATAATTATATTTTTATATTTAATTAATATAATGAATTATTGATTCATAATGTTTATTTAATTTAAATATATTGTATTATATTATATTTTATTCTATTACATCCTTACTAAGTATATAATGCTTTTACCTTATATTACACTATATTATATCTTAATTATTATTTTTTATAATATACAATATATATAAGAAATATATAATATAATATTATATACTTACTAAGGATGTAATAGAATGAAAAATATAATATAATACAATATATCCAATCTTAACTTCCTTTGGAAAGATGCCATCAAATTCTGCACCAACCACACTAGGGGCAAGGGTGGAGTTGCGCTGCTGGTCAACCCGAGATGGGAGAATTATATCACTAGTAATGGGCTCTCCCCTTGTAATAGGGCGGTTTGGATTACTATTAATTACAATAACATTGACTTTGGCATCTGCTCAATTTATGCCTCGAATGATGTTAGGGAGAGGGTGAGCCTCTGGGACTGGTTGGCCTCTCTCCCCAATATTTCGTGGTTTGTGGGAGGGGACTTCAATATGATTGAATCCCAGGAAGAAAAAACTGGTGGTACTCCATTTGCTTGGAAAGACCTGGAAAAACTCCATTGGAATAGAATGAAAAAGGCAAAAAACTTCTTTGACCCTTTAGCTGGAAGTAAGGATATGAATCCTAGCTTATGGCACACTTGGTGTAACTTCCAACAGAGTCCCTCTAGAATATACTCTAGACTTGACCATCTCTATGCTAATACAAACTTCTTCTCTTTTTTGCCTGATACCTTGGCAACTTTGTACTTGTCACCTCCACTCCTCTCTCCGATCACCACCCTATCTCCACCCGTATTAGAATGAATAATTCATCTGTGAGCAACAAAGCTTCCAACCCCAAGTTTTTCCTGAACACCAATATTCTTAATGATGAGGACACTCTTGCTGCCATTCATATTATCAGACTCATTAACAAGAATAAATTTCCCACCAGCTCTCACACAGATAGATGGAACATGAACATTCTCGCCTGGCAGAATTTGTTAAAAACCATTGGCCAAAAAAGGGGCAAAGAGTATAGATCCATCAAAAAAAACTTCTCCTCTAACCTTCAAAAAGTTGAAACTAACATCCAAGCCAATCCCTCGAACTATTATCTCATCTCTCATGTGATTAATACTAAGGAAGCCCTTAGACAACACCAGCAGGTTAAGACTAGAGGCACCAAAATTAGATCTCGTGCTCATTGGCTCCTGTATGGAGATATGGGCTCCAAATTCTTCTTTAACCTCATCAAGCACAAGCAGTCCAATGAAACTATTAAGAGAATCATAGTTAATAATCAAGAAATAACTGGCCTTGACAACATCAAAGAGGCCTTTGTTGAATTCTACCAGAATCTCTTTGCCTCAGAGGATTCGAAGGAGGCTACCTCCCTTAGAAATCAGTGCAGATCTCTTATCCCTAATAGGATCTCCACTCTGGATGCTGACCTGCTGTCTAAAGATATCTCCCTGGAGGAAATTGAAAAATCCATTAACTCCCTTAATAATGATAAGGCCCCTGGACCTGATGGTCTCCCTATGGAATTTTACAAGGCCAATATTAGTTGGATATGCAAAGATCTTCATGATATCTACTCGGAAGCCCTGGCTAGGGGCTCCTTGGATAGCTCCATTAACAGGGGTATTATTAAATTGATTCCTAAGGATGGGGACAAAGCCCTCATCAAAAATTGGAGACCTATCACCCTCCTTAATGTCTCCTATAAATTTTTTGCCAAGATCCTGGCTCTTAGACTTGAAAAAATCCTTCCCAAATTTGTTTGCTCTACCCAAAATGGTTTCATTAAAGGAAGGTATATTCTTGAGAACCTGGTCACTAGCTGGGAAGCCATGAATTGGGCCAACTACTCTCAGCAAAATTCTGCTATGTTTCTTCTGGATATCGAAAAATCCTATGACAGAGTCGAATGGAACTTTATTTCCATGATGCTTGAGGCTTTTGGATTCCCTAGTGTTTTTTGTAATTTTGTTAACATGTTACTGAATGATGCCTTTATCCAGATAGATATTAATGGCTCCCTCTCAAACTCCTTCCCCCTTGGTAGATCCATCAAGCAAGGTTTCCCCTTGGCCCTTGCCCTCTTTGTTATTGCCTCAGACGCCCTATATTACATTCTTAGAGATAATTCAATCTCCCCTGCTGTCAGGGGAATATCGCTCCCTAATAAGGAAGAACTTATTAGCTGCCAATTTGCAGATGATACTGCTATTTTCTTTGAAGCCATTGTTGACAACTTTGAAGCTCTACAAAACAAACTCAGTTTCTTTTGCACTATCTCTGGTGCTCGTCTTTCCCACTCCAAATATATTTGTCTGGGATGGGATGAGCAGCCCCCCTAACTGGTTCAAAAGATATGATTTTCAGTGGGGAGGTCCATAGAAAATTGTGAGATATCTGGGCATACCTTTCTCTGTCGATCCCTCCCTTAAGGATATGTGGGCTTGGGTTAAAGAGAAAATCACTAAAAAGCTGGATAAATGGCACAACATATCATTATCCCTGGCTGGCAGAGTTTAGGTCTGCAAAAAATTTCTTCCTTCCTACAATATTTACTACTCCTCAGCTTGGATGTTCAGTAACTACCAAATCTTGGAAATTCAAAAGGCCATTAGAAACTTTCTCTAGTCGGATGGTAAAGGTAATAGAAAGATGCATGTTGTTAAATGGGATTGGTGTCATACAGATAAGCTCCTAGGGGGCTTGGGTCTGAAGGACCTTAAACTCCAAGGGATTTCCCTTGCCACCAAATGGATTTTTCACTCTATGGATGTCAATGATCCATGGAAGATCCTTATTAGGAACAATATTGAAAGAGGATTCCCCAAAAATGCAAAATCTTGGAAGAATCTGCCTTTTAATGATCTGATCATTGGCAACTTTCCTATTGCTATGCAGGGATCTACTATCTTTAGATCCATATGGAAAGCCTAGAATCATGTTAGGAGTTATATTACTAACAAGGCATTCCATGGTGATTGTCAACTTTATGGTGAAAGATCCATCTGGTGGAACCTACACTTATCTGGCAAACCCCTCGCCCTCTCCCAAGGTTGCTCTGTTAGATACTAGAATAATAGGGGCATTTCTCAATTTGTTGACCTCTTTGAGCAAGATAGATTAATTAAATAGGATGAGCTCAGAAGAAAATTTGATATCCCGACCTCCCAGAAGAAAACTTACAATATGATTCTGAAAGCTACCAAGGACTTACCCACTACTTGTCACATAGACTCACATAGATATTTAAACTGCAAATGGCCGGATGGGACAATTAAATCCAGAATCAAAGCCAAAAACTTTACAAGGTGATTGGATATAACGATGCCTTCATTGACCATGTCAATTCTATTTGGTACACCACCCTGGACATTTGCTCTTGGAAGAATTATTTTGATGTTTTATGGAAAGGCTCTATTGAGCCTAAAATAAAATGTTTTAAATGGTTGTCGGTTCTTGACAGACTTCCTATTAGAAAAGATAACTCTGCGACTGATTACTATAACTTGTGCAGAATGCCTGAATCAGAAAGACACATCCTCTTTGACTGTATTTTTGCTAAGGAAATTTGACATATGTTTGGTATCACTTATCCTATGATTATTAATATTCTTGAAATCATCACTGGGCATATTGATGGGCTAAATAAGGATACTAATCTGCTTTGGAACATTCTCTCTTCTAACATCTTATGGCAGATTTGGAAATGTAGGAATGAGGAAAGATATCAAAACACCCCCAGAGTTCTTACCGAGTCTTTTCGAAAACTCACTTATTTTAAAATCTTCTTGCAGGTTCATACTACCATGATGATGGACAAGAAAAAGCTCAAAAGGTTCCTAAAGACGGGATATACCACTTTCTTCATCTATGAGATGAAGGATGGGTATGAATGGAGAAGGAATATGGACAACCTACAAATCTTCGAGAGGTCTTGCAAAATGCTGATCCAGGAGGTTAAGAATAACAAGAACTCCAAAAAGGACCAATTTCTCATGCTTGCTCAAATCCAGGAGAACAAAAACATTGTGTGGATGGAGGGATCTATGGGGTGGACAACCCGGGTTGATATCCATGATGATATCTTATATTAGTTTGTTGTTTACCTTCTGGTATCTTTGTATTGGACTTCTTGATATGTAGCCTTCTTGATACTCTTGTTGTGAGGCTGGGTCTCTTGCTCCTATACATCTCATTGTAACTAATTTTATCTTTTTGTGACCGCCTTATATATAATACAAAAAAAAATAATTAATTATATTAATTAAATTTAAAATAATAATTATTAATAAAAAATAATTATTTAATTAATATAATGAATTATTGATTAATAATGTTTATTTATATTAAATAAATTATATTATATTATATTATATTTTATTCTATTACATTCTTACTAAATATATAATATTTTTATCTTATATTAAATACTATATTATATACTAAATATTTTTTCTTATAATGTATTTTGTTCTAAATATGTAATATTTTTATTTTATATTATACTATATTATATCCTAACTAATTTTTTATAATGTATTTTCCTATGTTCATATTAATTAAATAATTAATTTTTATTAATAATTATCTTTTAAAATTTAATTAATATAATTAATTATAGATTCATAATGTTTATTTATATTAAATATATTGTATTATATTGTATTTTATTCTATTACATCCTTATTAAGTATATAATATTTTTATCTTATATTGTACTATATTATATCTTAAATATATATATTTATAATATACAATATATATAAGAAATGTATAATATAGAGAAAAAATATCTAATATAATATAAATAAATATGTTGTATTTATTTAATGATATAATATAATATAAATATTTAAATTATAATATATAATAAAACATGTATAATATAAATATTTATACTATTTTTCATTATACTATTCATTTATATTATATTTTCTATAACATTAAAAAAATTCATTTATTCATATATTTTTTAATTTAAATTTCTTATTCCAATAAAAAAACACTAAAAAAACAAGGGAAATCTATTCACATTAAAAAAAAATGAGGATCTCCACCTGCACAATCTGACAAATACGAAAAATACAGCACCTGCAGTCTGGCAAATATGGTTCGTTCAGTGGCAGATTTGGGTTGCACGGCCGAACCATGGGCATTTTGGCATGGATGCAGGAGCGCATGGGGCATCACTTTTGAGGCTGCATAGCCTTTGCCAAAATATAGAGCATTGGTTTAAAGAGGGTAGAAAGACAAATATTCACCATTGATTCGTCTTACATGTACTAAGTGTCAACTCTCACTCTCAGAGCTCCATATCAAGGTCTTTTTTTTCTTTTTTTCTTTTTTCTTGAACTGATTTATTAAATTTAATTTACTTTCAGACAATAATTAATCTACTTATTTCCAATATTTGTATGCATGATTTACAAGCCGCGACCCTAACATATATGCAAATCTGAGATATTATTTGAGTTTGTAACTCATTTCTTCCCAAAGAAAACAGTAATAACCCTATTCTCTACAAAAAATGAGTTTAAAGCAACAACTTCATACTTGAATGAAACAGAGCAATAGGAAGAGTGCTACCCCTTTTTAAATGGCTTACACATCTAAATGATACCTAATGTAGAATCAAATTTCCAAGAAGTTAGATTTCATTATGGGAGTCTTAGTTTGTCTAATACTTAGTAGGTGAGTAATATCTTATTTGTAACTTTCCAACCCCAACTAATTCCGTTTCCTCTTTACCTATATTTCAGCAACTTGAATGAAAACTTTTTTTTACGTAATATTTGTTTTAATACAAGATTAAGGTAAACTCCTTTATCCCTTACAATAAAATACCATTTATTTATTGAACTCTCACCATTACAACAATGCATGGAAATAAAATAGTTGGCAAACCAATGCATGAAGGCTTGCTCTCCACCCTACCGTAATGGCGTCATGGAGCCTCATGGGCTCTAGCCATACCCCTGAGCAAGGTATTCTTTAAGCTCCATGAAAATAAATGGAGTTTTTTCTTCTTCTTTTTTTGAAGGGATTAAACTAACATAGCACCAATACATGCATATAGGTTATCTACCTTTTCTTTTCAACCATAAACTCATACATTATGTCACTTTCTTACAACTAATCAAAAAGAGTAGATGGAAATAGGAGGAACTTATCTCTTTTTGAAGGGGTTGAACTCTTGTAACCATCTTTCCTCTCCAAGCCAAAACATCTTGAGAACTATCTTTCCAAAGAAGTGGACTCATCTCCTCTTCTCATTCTTTCCACCATCTCTACTCAGGTTCTCCAAGAGGAGAAGTGGGTAACACCCCACTCATTCTTCCTCTCCAAAATATATAGGGTTTCAACTTGCAACCTTTGGGTGGGGAGGTGTGAAGTGTACCTACTTTCAGCAATGAGAGTCATTTCCCTATTAATGAGAACATGCATTTGGACATCCACTCAAAATTCGTCACTCTCCATTATGAGAGCTTTTTAGGGGTCAAATCATGTTGTAGGAGCACTATTGTAAGCCCTTTTTATCCCTACCAATATGGTATAGACCCTAGGGGGTTTATTTTTGCACCCTAACCCAAAAATTTGACCAACAACTCTCAATAAAAGCCCACTCAAGGTCCCATCCGAGTTTCCACTTAGCTAGGGGTTCCCAAGACCTAATCCCACTTACACCTCATTTGAATCACAACTAAATGCTCTCACAACCTTAGTCTTCCAATACATTGACTCTACTTGTTTGTAGGCCTCCATATGGGGTCAAATTTGTATCCTCAAGAAGAAGTCTTTTGATTTGTGTTCAATGGTCCTCCCTTCTCATGCAACACCATTACCTTCTTGCACATTACCAAAATGATCATAAGTAACAATTGTATATCACATTAATCTATTAGTTGAATAGTCTAAACTTTAACTATATAATAATCCATTTAAAGTTTCAATTTGTATCCTAGAGAATACGAGTGCATTCCACCTTCATGTTAGTGACAATAAAACATAATGTAAGATTCTTTCCAAAAGGTCACCTTATTTATCATCCACAATACATCTAATCATCAATTCAAGAATTTACCATATCACATTTAGGTTTGACATTAATCACATGTGAAGTGAGGTGTTAGAGTGTATATATATATATATTTAAAAATCCACAAAAGGGATTTGCATAATTAATTGAGAAAATAATACCTAAAATGATCATTTTTAGTCAAGAACACCATTTTTTTTTCTTGAAGAAGTTCATTTCCAAACAGAGGTTTTTTTTCAAATTTTGAACCAAGATTTAACATGGGTTTTCTTTGCAAATCAAACAGAGTTTATAAATATTTTCAAACAACATAATATAATTTGTGAAACCTTTCAAAATGAAAACTAATTCAATAGAAAGAACCTGGTTCCAAAAGCTTCAGAGGTTGATAAATTGGTGCAAAGCCTTCTCCTCAGATGCAAGCTCCTACTGAGCAACCCAACTGAGTTTTTCCAAGAATCCAAATCCAAACCCACAAAAACAACAATTCTTTTCTTCCTTCCCTTCCTTATTTTCAATTTTTAATCCTCTCCAAAAACTCATGAAAATCCAAAATAATAAAGAAAATTCCAAAATATCTCATCAACCACCCTCATAAATTTTCAAAAATAGAAATGGAAATATCTTAATTTTTCCAATTTTTGCATTTAAAAATTTCTAAAACTAAAATTTAAAATCTTTTTCAATTTCAAACAAAATATCTATTAATTTCAAAATGAATAACTTAATTCAATTCAACACAATTAATTTAATTAATCAATAAAATAAATCTAATCCAAGATTAAATTATTTTATTAATTAAATTAAATTAATTAATAAATTAAATAACATTTCTAACATTATAACCAGATTAATTTAATTAACAACTTAACTACATAAGCCATTTATTTACCCTTTTAACTTACAATTAAATGAAAATCAAAGTGAAATAGAATAACATTAAAACAACAGAACCAGAAAAAAATCCAACGACACACTATGATCAGGGTGATGACTTGGCATGGAAAACCTAGCTACTATCTCCCAATCGAATGTCATTAGGCAATGGACATGCTCAAACCTGTGAAACCAGGTGGAGTCAATGTCATGTATCTGTTAACCTACGAACAAAGAGTATATCAAACATGTAAATATATAACATAATTAAAACACATCATGAAGAGGAAATCGCAAACTCCCAGGGTGCTCGTAAGTGAGTGGTGCAATACCGTCAAATTCACCAATACAATATTACTAACTGATAAATCTAACATCAATAATTTAATCAAAAACATAAAGCATCATTAATTCACATATCTACAAAGCTAATCCAAAGCATGCCATAATGATAACATTAGAATAAAATACCATCACATCCAAAATATAACAACACACCACTTTATAGCTAGCGATCCAATAGTAAAAAGTACCATAGTCAAAGTACTAAAAAAAAACACACATAATAAGGTATCTGAATATCCAGAAACACATCAAGGTAAACAAAACAAAACAAGGACACATTGTCCAGTCCAGAAAGCAAAACGGAGGGGTATTACATAATTTCTCTTGCAACAATTGATCCAGTGGATATTTTTAGTGGAAATTGAAGTGTCTCATTTCTCTCCAGAATCAGCACCATCAGAAAGAGCTCGACGTCCTAATTCCAACGCAACTCGAACGGAGCGAAAAGGAGTCCGTTTGTGCAAGTTTTTGCCAGTCAAACCTTGGGTCAAACTGGAATCAAAGGGCGTCCAGGAAGCGGAAAAAATGATATCATCAAAAGTTGTCAAATTTCACATCATCGCGAAGAGCTCATCAAGATGATTCCGATGTTGTTCGTTTCGTCGAAATCCGACATCGGAGGCTCAAGATACAGCTAGTCAAAGTTCGGTTGACTTGAAGGTACTGATGATGATGTCATCATGCTGACATGCCAGTCCATACAGTACGAAAGCCAAGTGGACGAATTTGGATGAAACACATGGCAGGTGGCTCAGATTGTACGGACCAATAATATCATGCCACGTGTCCAGCCGTACAGTACGGGCATCCCAGGTGGCAGTCCAGTCATCGGACACGTCAGCATGCCACGTTAGTTCCATGTCATCATGCAATTGGCAGACACGTCGGCATCCAGTCATCACTATCAGCAAATCAGATGTTGACACGTGGCACCTCCTCGGCGTGCCACGTGGCCTCACTTTTACCTCCGGCGGGTTGGAGTTGTTTTGTTTGAAAAAATCCTTCGGGATTTGAACCCCGAACCTCTCCCTCGCCTGCCTGGCCATCCCCAAATCCGGGGCCTTTCTAATATTGGTGACGGGTTGTTTTTGTTGTTTTAAAAATTTGGCAAATGGCTATTAAAAAGCCAGCGGCGGGGGTTGAACCCGCAACCGTCGGCTTCACAAAATAGAGAGCCACCGCTAAGCCATCGAATGGCTTATGGATATATAGTGGCATCGGATTGTTTTGTTAAGTGTTAGTTAACTGAATGCCCTTACTTTAAATTAATCCCTCCAAAATTTCAACAAATAATCCTTTTAAGGATTAACCAAAAACCTTCCAAAACAGAATAAGCCTGGGAGTTAAAAAAATAAAGGGCCTTAAATTAAATCAAAAAATATTAGGGGATTTTATGAGAGATTTACAAAGATTTTTATGTATTTTGGAGAGATAAGGAATATTTTGTAAATCATATGGTTTTATACCATATTGGGATATTTTTTTGTATAAAAGGGATGTAAGGGTGAGAGTTGAATCAAGTTTTCTTTCAGGTGACGAAGTCTTGAAGCTGTGAAGATAATCGAAAGAGAGGTCTTGTAGAGAATTCATTCTTGCACGTCAGAGCGTTGTTATGCTGCCGAAGTGCTTGGAGAATGATTGTGGTGCTTTGTAATTGATTTTGGAGTTAATCAGATCGGTCTCTCTATTGGAGTGGACCCAGAGACGTAGTCACGTTTGTGACGAACTCCGTAATCAAACACTGTTTGCACTTCTCTTCTTATCTCTCTTTCTTTCTCTCATTTCCTTCCTTTTTGTTATAATCACCTTGTTATTACTTTCATTTTGTTATTTCCATAAGTTAATTTTGATTTAATTAACTTGGAATAATCATTGTAAAAGCATTGTAAAAGTTAAGCATTTAAATACTGCAATCTAGTCTAGATCCTATATAGATCAACAATCTTGAAGATGAATTTAGATGTAGTGTGAAAATCAAAACATACATGAAGGTTCTTAACAACTCTAATAGTTGTACCAAGGGCCATGTTTAATAAACCAAATGCAACTGCTAACTTTTCACTATGGCGGCAGATAAATGATTCTTTTTTCTTCTATTCCACAACATTAAGTAAAAGTCTTGAATCTGGAAATATCCTATTGCCTTCATTTACCAAGACAATTTCTCCAATTTTGCATAGCTCTCCCATGTTTGTGTATGTGATTTGTCTCCTACAATTTTTTAACTAATTTATGTTTCTACTATGTTTGGAAGTACTTTTGTAAACTTGTAATATATAATGCACTTTTATTCTTTCTGAATTGAGACTAATAGTAATTTTGTTGGTTGTATTGAGGCACAACTTCATTCATGGCAGAAAAGGCAGACCCTATTGCTCATATCAAATGGCATGTTGCATATAAAGGAATAAATATTCTAGTTGGGTTATTGTTGACTGCATTGAAGGAGATAGCTTCATATATGGGACATGATCAACACTCTCCTTCTTGGATTCTACATGTTACAACTTGCTCTAGAAAGATTGCCCAGTTGTAGAAGTTTTAAAAGATGAAAGGGGCATGTGCTTGCATTGAAGGGCTCCAAGCATGTGTTTCCATCATTGCAAAAGATTTTGGGAGAAGTTTATTTCTTGCATTCATTTCTGTGTAATATTGTAACTCAGATTTCTAGTCTTGTGACTAGAAATAAAAGTTGTAATACGAGTTCTATTTCTAAGTTCTAACTAGAACACATTTCTTTTATTAATAAAGTTCATCTATTTTTCCTTCTCAATGGTTGTCTTATTGTGTGCAATTTATGATTGATGTGTCGGCATATGGATTTTAGTGTTGTCATTGATGGAAACCTAAGTCATTGATCTGGTCCACACTTTAGTATTTATCCATATCGAGAGACAAAATGAAGAAAAGGGTATTCGACTGATGTTGAATCTACTTGCATTACTAGTTTATCAGTTTGAGTTATGGATCTCAGGGAAGGTGTTGGACATCTGGAATATCTTACTCTCAAGTTTTGTGTCATCGCATCAATTGGTGTATGATTTAAAAGATCCAGTTTATTGATTTCTTGTTGATCAGTGCAAAGAGCTGACTTGGTGAATATAATATGTTGCAAATGTTTAAGGAGAAATTTCTTAAATTTTTTTGTGTTTGAACATGTTGATTTGGGTCCTCACTATGCTATGGCTGACTTTGGATGGCACACATTAAGAAATAATTATGGATTTAGCCGACGGTTGGAAAATATTTTATGTTTTATTAAAACTGACATGCGGTTGATTAAATATCTTGTTGTGGATATATATAAGTGATCAATTATATATATTAGATAGAGATGTGAAGTGTGTTGGTGTGTAATGCAAAATTCAGAGGGATAGTAGAGTGATTTCACTTGCACATAAAATATTTGTGATGTGGATTGTAGCAGAGTAGAGCAAAAGAGAAGAA